>CM076584.1:660280396-660334915 GCA_034641835.2 Pinus albicaulis | reverse complement strand
CTAAATCTATTTTGAGCCTTCAAGGAACAATTTTCTATGACAAAAAATTTTTGGCTCTTGAAAGACTCTTGAAGGCCTCCTACCTCTGTCCAAATCTACACTGATATTTACTTCCTAAAAGATTTTGAAGTTCTGATGTTTCCAAATGAAAGACTACTGTAAGACCTTCATTTTTCCCCCTTCTCAAACCTTCATTTTCTCCCCTTTTTCTCCATAAAAACTCCCTTGTTTTCATAAATCCTCTTCTTCCATTTATGAAAATCACTTTCCCATAGTTGAAAACCCATTTTTTAACTATACCGAAACCCCTAAAACCCTTTGAAAACATTGAAAAATCAATAAAAATGCATATTTTCTATGTTTTGGACTTAATCCCCCTTCGGCCAGGTCCTTAACCCTTTTTTGTCCATGCGCCCTGACGTCGTGACCGCGCGCTGAGCCAGTCGGGCGCTTAACCGGTTTAAATAAATATTTATTTGCAAAGCATTAAAAAACCTTTGATATTTGTTTAAACCGTCGAAAAATTCATTTTAATTTTTCCGCCCGTGCAAAATTATGGAGCAATCTCGACCGTCAATCTGATCTGCAGATCGGATGGTGCGGAGCGCACCTCCCTGTGGACCCCCCAACCGTGCGCCATTTTTCCAAATCCGCATGGTTTTTATCGCACCACTCTTCGGCGAGGGCGGTTTTTCCCCGATGGCCATCGATTCCATACATCGCTTGCCACGCGTCCCATGTACTATTGCAAAACTGTCGTCCATCCATCATCCATCGCGCGTTAATGTTCGAACCAGGATGCCCAGCGATATCACTGTGGACCATCCTATTTTCACCCACTGATCCAACGGTGATCGCTAGCCAAAGTTGCTCGATGGTTAACAAAGGTGCGCGCGCGATAGCCAGGCCATTGTATAGCGGCAATTCAATCTCCGCCGTCGGTTTTATCTGCAGATCAACGGCCCATAATTCATCGCTCGATCTCTATGTTTGACTTTCCATTTCCCAATCCCGACTGTTGATCTCTGCGCGATCGACGGTTCAGATTCATCCTTCTCCTCTGATCGCCTCATTCAATCTCGACCGTCGATCTCTGCACGATCAATGGTTCGGATTTAATATTTCTTCCGCCCATTCTCTGATCTCCCCGATTAATCCCAACTGTTGGATGATGCCATCCAACGGCCCCACTCCTTCCACATGCCCTCCGATGCAGTCAACCTATAAAAGTAGGATTTCCTAATAGTTTTCGTATTTTGCAGGGTTTTTATCATTTTCTCACAATTTTCGATGAAGATTCAGAGGCGGAGGGTGACGACCCTATCGTCTTCGATTCGTCAAAGGAAATCATTCACAAGGTATAAATTCAAGTTTCCTTAGTGTTTCCTGAGGCATCGATGCTTTATGAACCATGCGCGGCCCTGCACAACAGCAAGAAAACCATGGATTTAACACCGTCAAAGAGTATCAGCGTCGAAGAAAAAAATGCACCAGAACAGAGGATTAAAGAACAAATTTGTGGGGATTACGTCTAAGATACTTATCAAAAGCCTAATCCCCAAATAAACCACAGTTTACAGAAAACCTAAGTGTTTTATCAAGCTGGAATGCTTCCACCGCCACAATCTGAGGCAAATTGATTCCTCAGCTACCACAGCGCCACCTGTTCCTCAAAGTACTCAATCAGGGGCCGAAGTTATTGATCGAAAGAAGATTTTCGCCTCAGCACAGCTGGAAAGGTTACTTCTGCAATAAAACTTAATGCAAAATATATCTGCAGAGTAACCCTAGCGTCACACAGAGCCTCAAAGGTCAACTAAGCTCCCACCGAGCTTAATTCATAAGTGTAAATCAATTAATACAGTGAGACACCTGTACAGTTTATTCATTGAGCCCCCAAGGGCCAAGAAGACATTAACTCTTTATTAATTGTAATTGAGATCTTTTATCAGATCTCACCTCCTCATCTTTCTATAAATACTTCAGTAGAATATGAGCGAGGGGTTGGTTGTAGAACTTTGATATACATTTGAGAAAAAACTTCTAATTGTACATAGTATTCACTAGCTCTTGGAGCTCTGTTGGTGATAGATAGGTTAGGCTGAGATGTGTAGATGGTCGCTAAATTAAATCATTGGACTTAAAGCTGTAACTGGTTTGGAGCATCAATACAAGTTGATTTATGGGATCCTAGTCTATGTTGACGGTGATGTTTCTCTAATTGTAACTTGTTATTTTTGTTTCTGTTTTCATTTGTGTTTCATATTCTCTTATAAAGGACAACATGCATAGAGTTAGGACCTACTGTATATCAATAACCTTCTCTAACTCAAAATCTTTATCTGAATGTTTTCTTCTAAATTGTGTTATTTAAGAATGATTTAATTCAGTTTAACCATAGGAATGTTGGCGTTCCCTCATCTTATTGTCTTAACTGAATGTTATTCTTAGATGTTATTTTTAGTATATGTTTAGTGAAGATTAATTGAGGAAGATATGGTGAGCCCTGGTCCCAGTATGATCCCACAGACTATCTGATTGTTTCCCTTTGAATGTGTCAAAAGCTGGCTAGTTTCAAAGTACTTACCAGATCTTAGGCCATTCTGTTGTTATCTTTGTATTTGTCTTGAAAGTAACCAAGTAAAGAAGAGCTAGGAAGGGATTTATGGTGAGCCCGACCCGCTAGTTTCTACTCCAAAAGTTGCCTTCAAGTTTCCCTTAGTTTTATGATGTTTTCTATTGAAAGTGTATCAAAGGCTGGCTAGTTTCAAAGTACTTACTAGATCCTAGTTTACTTTTATGTTTTTCTGGAGTTCATGTCAAAGGCTGACTAGTTTAAAAGTACTTATCAGATCCTGGGCTGCTCTTGTTTCTGCATTGAAAGTAACCAAGTAAAGAAGAGCTAGGAGAGGAGTTGTGGTGAGCCCGGCGCGCTAGTTTCTAATCCAAAAGTTGCCTTCAAGTTTCCCTTTGTTTTGAGATGTTTTCTATTGAAAGTGTATCAAAGGTTGGCTAGTTTCAAAGTACTTACCAGATCCTAGTTTACTTTTATGTTTTTCTTGAGTCCATGTCAAATGTTGACTAGTTTAAAAGTACTTATCAGATCCTGGGCTGCTCTTGTTTCTGCATCTGTTTATTTCTCCTTCTTATTGTATCATTCCATTCCATAAATAAAATCTTCAAAGAGATCCTTAGACATAGATGACTTGCCCCATGGACCACTCTTGCCTCTTGCTGTTCCAATTAAACCCTATTATGACTCCATAGCCCAATGGACTAAAACCTGTAATTGTCTACTTTTTTGGCCGAAACTTATTCTGATTGCCTGCAACTTCTCACCTTTGAAAATTTTTGCACTTAGAACTTTCCACCTTGGACAGTAATCATGCTCACCCATCCAAAAAACAGACAAACCCTTGGCCTTCATAACTAGCCTAATATCATAAACCCCAAACTTCAAAGACAAATCCATCTTTGCACTTATTGGAGAGATCCCTCTCCGGATTCAGGAGGGCTAGATCCTAGAATCCCAAAGTTGGTTGAAACGATGTTGTTTTTGTAATTGGACTCTACCAATCTTGCTAATAAATTGCAGATTCCTAACAGTATGCTCATTGGAGAAGCTGCAAAGTGGTATTTTGACCAGACTATTGCGTCTCGTTCCAATTTTGCGACTCTTGCTAATGTGTTTATTGTATTTTTAGTCACCCCTCTGTTATGATATAGGTAACAATTTTTTGACCGCATTCTGTCAATCTTCTACTACCTGCTCTTTTGACCATGTCCAAGAATGGCGTAGAAGGAGGAGCTTGTTTCAAGCTCCTACATTCAACGATCGTGTCTATATGGATTGGTTTCTTAGAATGCTCTTATTCCCCATTGGTAAAGATGTCGTGTCTCATTTTCCTTAGTTTGAGAAAGAATCTCTCCAGGTCATATCAAAATATGATTTGATCTACACTCAGTCTAGTTATGTTTATATCGTTTTACCGGATATTCTGATACCTAGTTGTGCCAACACACCGGGGGTATCTCGTGCCACCGATGGTATCGTTAGATCTATTTGACATCCATATACTCATCCTTCCGTGGGTTATGTTTAACCCTAGGGGGGACCAGTTCCTCCAACACCTATCCCCCTCCAAGTAACTTGTATCTCAATCAAAGCACTCCTTATGCATTTACCACCCACATCAATAGATGCCAAGGCCGGCTGTTTCTCAACCTATTTGCCCAAATGTTTCCCCCCCAAATTTTTATCCTTATGCACATCCTGACACTCAGGTATCAATGCCCCAGCCTCTGGTGCCTTCTCAACCTCTACCATAGTAGCCACTGCCTCCTTAAGTTCATGTGTATGCGCATCAGAGCATGAATAATCCTCCTAATTCGAAGAAAAAGAAAAAGGGGGGAGGCAACTTGAAGAAACAAGCATAGGGTAACCTAGGTCGCCAAGGTAGTCAATTGAACACATCCCACGGAAACCAACCTAACACCGCAAACCAGCAATAGGGCGATCATCTGAGGTAGAACAAGCCTCTTCGTACGAATAAACCTTGTTCATGTTGTGGTGTCCATGGCCATTATACTCATGATTTTCCCCTTTTACCATAGATGCGACAGTTGTGGGAAGCACAAGTTGCATCTAGAGGACAGAAAGCCATCGCTTTGCTTCCTCTGAACACTGTGCCAACTCAACCAGGTGTGTTCACTAATCCTTTCCCTCAGAAATGATATGTTTTTACCCAACCATCTCAAGGTTAGGGTGCTCCTCAACCTCCGCAATCTGGTACCCCTCATTACCAAATTTTCATGATGAATTCTGAAGTGGTCAATTTTGCTGATGTCAACCTTCAGACCTAGTCACGTGAATATGACAATCAACCCGCTACGTCAACAACCGAGTCCCAAACCAAAGTTCCCACAAAGTACATTTTGACATCAAATGTTCCCTTACATATCCCTCCAACTGAGGCAAAGGTCATTCACAAGATCCCCAAAGGGCCATTATGCTGAAATGCTACCTCTGCCAAAGCCGCCCACACCTACAACATAGTAGATGACTTGGCATAATCGCCTTCTAGCATGTCAACAATAGAAGTCCTCCAGTCATTCCCATCTCAATGAAAAAATCTAATATCTTCTTTGGGCATTGTGGATCCTTCAAATGATCGTTTGATCATCTCCATTGTTCACAAGTTAGAACATCCCCTTTACCTTCATCCATTACCTTCCAAATACCAGTCAAGATTCGTAATGCCCATGTTCATAGATGTATCATTGAAGAGGGCACATTCACCTATGTGATGTCCACCTATGTTTTGAATAAGCTCAGATCACCTGACTTGGCCCTTTCCACCATCACTTTGCGTGTGTGGGACGGTCACTCTTCTCAGCCCCTTGGCATGTTTCACAATTTTACAATCACACTTGCAGGCAAGACTATTTGTATTGACATAGAAGTCATTGATGCCACTTTAGATTATAATATCCTCTTGGGTCATAGATCCACTTATGCGATTTCAACTGTCACATCTGTGATTCATCATAAGATGTTCTTTCCCCACAATGGAAAGATCATCACCATCGATCAATTGAAATATTACGAACCAAAGTCTGAGACCTCTCTTGAATCCATCATATCTTTGATGGCCGATAACCAATCAGTTTCACCTCTCACGAGTGATTCACCAGGAGTCTATAAATATTTCACCTTACTTGATTCATTCCCTGGTCCCCCCCCCCCCCCCCTCTTATAATTGAGCCCAAATCATCGAGTGTTTGCATGTTGCAAGTGTCTCAGGCTAGAAAAAAGTAGCCCAGTTCAACTATCCAATAGCCTGCGCCTTCGCAACCTGTTGTTGTTCACTAGAAACAACCTTCAAGACCTTCTCCTCAAGGAAATTCTCCTCAAGGACCTCCTTCCTTTTTTGGTGTCTCTCTCAATATTTTCCAACCAGGAATGGTTACCCCAAGCCTTAATAGTTTGGGATCCATTCTGCCAAGCCATTACCCTTCCGTTCAGATACCATTTTTAGCTCCCCACTCTGGAGTATTTTCAGTGCCTATTATGGCTACGTTGAGTCTACCCAATTTGACCCTGGGGATCCTATACTGGTACATTGATCCACCTGCAAACACTCCACCTGTTAAAATCAAACCTTATACCACTTTGACCTTGGTTCAGTTGATTTCCATGACCCCTCCCTTTGCTTCATTGTTGTAGCCACCTCAACAGGAACCTATTCTATTGCGAAAGCATTCGGTGAGGGGGGGAAATAAAAAAATAAGGAACCTAAGGAAAAGGCTCCCCAAACAACTCTCGCTCCACCTAAGCCTCCAAAGTTGTCACCTTCTTGCGCTTTGTGTGTTGTTGTTGGGCATGCCATCCATAACTGTCCTGAGCTTCCTCATCTCAAAACTGTGGTCAACGAAACTTTTCCTGAATTTGACATCCCAAAGGTATCCATGTTACCTTATTTGATTCAACTAAGAAACTCAAATATTTGCACACAAACAACCCTTGTGCATTGTGTGACCTTTACAACCACTATTCTCATCATTTTCCCCGTCTCGACGAATTTCATGATACCCTTGAGGTAATTCGTGAAATAAAGGCTGCTCGTAGTGGATCATCTACTCTTCTACTTGTGAGTTGTGCACCCATTGTGATACCTCCCCCGGATGTTTAGATGACAGACTCTTCGATTTCTATTCTCTACTTCTGCACCCATTGTGATACCTCCCCCCGATGTTTAGATGACAAACTCTTCGGTTGCTATTCTCTACCAATCGTCATTTATGAGATCCATGGTGGAATAGCCCTCTGGGGCATCCCATTCTGTTTTAATTGAACGTCCCTCATCGAACACCTTGGTCTCAACATTGGTAGATGTTTCATCTACTATCTCTTTGTCTACCATCCGTAGCGATGCGCATGTGAACCATATTTCTCATGAATATGCACTAGGTAGCCTCGCTGCATCATGTGGTCTCCCTTCTTTCATTCCTCCCATCTTCCATTCTGATGAAGACATTCAGGAAGCCATGAACACCCTTGATTTTCCCTAGGATGATATTCACCATCATGCGTACTTCCTTACATAGCAGTACCCTGACCTGTATGCTATGGAGTCTATAGACTTCATCCATAGTGAGGTCGATTGGATCCATTACCCCTTGCATCGAACCCATGAATTAGATCCACATCCATCTTGTGGCCATTACATTTCCAACCAATTTTTGGGCAAGGGGTCATACCTTATAGAGGATTTTGAAGGCCAACTCCTACCTAACCCTCGCAATGCACTTTACCTCAAGAAATTTTACCAATAGCATCTCCCATTGACATGCGTGTATTTATTTCTACCATGCATTTAGGTCGCTTGAATTTTCCTCCATCATCTCATTTGTTCTATTGTGGCACCTTTCAGATGGATCCATCATCCACATCGTATATCAGCCATGCCGATGGTGCAAGTCACTTCTCCCAAAATATAGCCTTGGCAGCTTGGGCCATTTTTACCCCCTTAGATTTGCTAGTCCTCTCCAACGGTGTATGCATTGGAGCTACCACCAATAACTAGGTTGAATATGATGAAGTGATAGGTTTTTTAGTCGATGCCCTTGATCATCACATCATTCATCTTCATCTTCATTTATATTCCTTGTTGCTTGTCATGCAATTGAATGGCGTGTATCATGTGAATAACCATGTCTTTTAAAAAAAAATATTTACGAGTGAAGCTCTTAATGCATGAATTCGAATCCATTACATTTAGTCATGTACCTAGAGCCCATAATCACTATGTAGATATAATTACAAACAATATTCTAGATTGGCACTTATCACATGCATTTAACACAAGACAATAATAAAAAAATGGCGAATCATATACTCGTCATATATAAAAATATGAATATCCATATTATGTATTGACAAAATCATAAATGTTTGGTGTCCACTACTCTAAATACATTTGACATGCCCATAGCATGTTACAAAAAATCAAAATTGGGGGCACCACATGCCCCTATATCTAATCACTATCTGGAGGGTCCTGATATAATGGCTCTGCTCCACTAGCTCGTAGATCTCGAACTGCTTGCCTGAAATCACCATGCCTCACATGACCCCTCGCCACTCAGAGGGCAGCCCTATGCATCCCTCGATGTACTTGTCCTCAATATCATGCCACCCATGCTCTGATACACTAGTCAACAACAGATCACACCTACTTTGGACATCCTCCAGCAGAGCCTCATAATCCAATCTCTAGTTTTCTCTCGCTCCACTAGATCCTGCATCCCCTGGTTTCACATCATCCTGCATACCTTGTCAGCTTCACTGATACTATATATGCATACCAAAAGTCACAAATCAGTACCACATACATATTTTAAAAACTTTAAATGCACCATAATATATAGGAACTTTCACTTACCATCCGGTCCCCATGCTTGACCAGGCAGAAGTGGCAAGTCAAGGCCCCCCTGAAAGTTCATACCATTGTATAGATAGTCATCTATGTAAAGTGGCATCTAATACCAGTGTGTAGAAAACTCAAGTCGAAACACACATCTAAATCCCCCTCCTCCTCTCCACAATAGTTTCCCCCAAAGGTGTATCTTAGGCTCTCGTGGGCCCCCATCCCAGCTCTGCACATAAGGTCAGATCGTGGGGATCTTCTCAAAGAAGAATGAACGCAAAACCATACTAAAAGCACAATCATGGTTCACCTATCGATTGCACAACAAAAACTGTCATTTCACCAGTGAAAGCATCATCTAGGCCCATCCATAGTAAGTGTCACTCAAAACACTCTCTACCAACATCATCTGCCCCCCAGTGATGTGATGGAACACCTAGTTTCCTAGGATTCACAGTACTGCTACAGCGAAAGCTTGTGTCTCTAGCCGCTCTAGATCACTGATTAGAATGTTCATGCCCTTAACATGAGCATCCGGTCTACAATGGCACTCCATGAAAACTGATATATTATGTCCACGTGGTAAAATTGGATGTATGTTTCCTACCACCCCTAGTGGTGGGAGTTCGGTCAAAAAATAGATTTCATAGATAGTAAGCTCAATCTCGTGCCCCTACACCATGAAATCCTCCTGTTCTGGATCCCAATATCTCACTATCCTTGACAATAAGGACTCACCTACCCTCATCAGTGGGTTATCAACCAACTTGAGAACCCCATATCTAGCAAGCACTCCTCGTACCCCCTCATCCCCCTGGATCTCGGCGTGAAGAGCATCCAAATCTCTCTCGCACCAGTTGATCCTCAATTCGACCATACCTGCATAACACCATCATGTTTATCAACTCAGAAAGAGGAAAACTGCATCACAAATCTGCTAACCATTGCCTCTAGCTTACCAGCAGACAAAAAACCCACCCCCACCTATTGCTCACATTTTCCTGCCCTGCAACTATGAACTCGTAGTTTTTCCCACTGAAAATTGTGAGCCAAGTCACATTTCAGGGCCTAGAAAGTATGAGCCAGCCGTGAGGATGGGCAGGGGTCTCCCACAAAGCCCTGGGGACCTAATCTGAAAATCTAAACTGACAAAAATGTAGAGTAAGCTTAGGCCACTTAACTTCCACTGAAAGATCCTGATTCCAATGGTCGATTTGTCCGCTACGATCACTAAAAGATTTAGGGCCTTCTCCTCCTCTCCAAGTTCACCACAACTCACTTAGAAAATGAATTAAATTGGAGGGAAATCACCCTATTAAAGGAAAAAACCCTAAATATTCGTTTGCCAATTATGACCAAACTGTATCTTGGTTTGATTAACCATCAACACCATTAGAATGCTCTCACCGAGCACTATAATGGGTCTTCCTTTATTTTTGGTAATTTGACACTTCCCCAAGAAGCCATTTTTCCAAGAAGGGTCACTTTTCCACCTCTTAAAATCGATTTTCTTCACATGAGATGCTTGTACTTGGGGCACCACTTCTCCTTCATAATTGTCAACGCATGTGTTGATTTTCGTCATGAGTAACCATCTTTTTCTCATGTTTTTATGGTCCCCACTGGGCCTATTATGTGTGGCATCATCATCGAGTCACCCTTGTTCAAAGAATTCGAGTTGAGTCATAATCACATTCATGGATTCTGTCTCAAGTCCCTTTGCCTCCTGTTACAGTAAGGTGAAAATGTGAAGTTGGGTTACACTTTTTGCTCTTTTTTGAGAAAAAAATATGTTCTTCAACTTTCTGCAAACCAAAACAATTTCTCTGTTTAGAATTTCATTTTGCGATAAAAATAAAAGTTGTCAAAAAATTTATTAGATTTCTATTAATTATTTTTTGGAATTTTTTATACACATTTGATTTGTCCACTTAGCGTTTCTTTGAGTGTGTGTTTTTTAACAATCAAAGGATTCATAAGAAGTCATGTTAATACGCACTGCTGTATTCTTTGAAACTTTGTGTTTTTGAGAAACAAAATGTGTTACAACAATCTAGACAAAGTCTACTTCGGTTTCATTATATTTACAAAGCCAAGTGATGCATATCATAATTACTATATTTTTTGAATTGGTCCAATATGAAAAAACAACATATTTTGAATATGTTTCGCGATGCACGAAATTTCTTAACATATAATTTATAAACTAAAAATCTAAAAACTACCCATTACAGACGATGGACCAATGTAATACACCATAATTTTTTCAATTTTGTTTTTAGTGTATTTTGGAAGATACATAATTATGATTTCACTGAATCATAATGACCTTCAGAAATTGTTTTCACCCATTTTATTACAAAATTAATTAAAATTAGTAAATATTTATGAAATTCCATAAAATTTGTATTTCCTAAAAGCAGATTGAATTCTGAAAAATGCTTGTCTTGGTTCCGACAGTTAATTCATAATGTTTCATGGAGTTTAATCAGTCCAAAGTTGAAGATATGTATTCAGAGCTTGGCTCTGCATAATTTCAGACTTGTTAGTTCGGTCGAATTGTTTTTTGCGCCGACGACCTATCAAGTCTAGCGACATAAAATTTTGGCCAATTTTTTTATAAAAGTTCACCCGAACTTTTACCTGACTTTCCATCGGCTGGAAATTACAACGAAACCACTCCAAAAAAACATTTCGCGGCAATATAAATTGACATAAAATCATTCATTATTTTTGCATAATTTCGCACATTTGGTCTAATTTTGCAAAGGTCTTGGTCTGATTTTGCAAGGAATTGTTTTGGGTTTAAAGACTTTTCTTGGAGGTACATTCAAAGGACATTTTTGCAAAGGATTGTTTTGGGTTTAAGGAATTTTCTTGGAGGTACATTCAAAGGAAATTTTTGCAAATGATTGTTTTGAGTTTAAGGACTTTTCTTGGAGGTACATTCAAAGGACATTTCTTGGAGGTATGTGATACATTTTTTGGATGTTTTTTCGGCTTCATTTTTTTTAAGGTATTTTGTTTTTAGAGGATTTGGGCTTAATTTTCATTGTTTTTAGAGGTTGTGGGCTTAATTTTCAAAGGACTCTTTTTAGGCTTAATATGCAAACAACATTTTTTGGAGGTATTTTTTAAAGTGATATTTTTTTAGAGGCTTTTTTGAAGTATTTTTTGAAGCGGCATTTTTTAAGAAGTTGGAATTAATTTTCAATGGACATTTTTTGGAGGTATTTTTTGAAGTGACAGTTTTTTAGAGTACGTGTTTTGGGTTGAAGTAAATCTTTTATAATGATTTTTTTAAATGAAATTTTGTCTAACTTTTTAAATGAATTTTTTTTGCAAGACTTGGAAGGAAATATTTTGAGCTTCGTTTCATTTTTATAAGACATTTTTTTCTCATATTTTTTAAAGTAAGTGTTTTGGATTGAAGTATGTATATTTTGCAAAAAAATTAAAATGAGCCTTTTTCTAAATTAAATCTTTTGTGATGTTTTTTTTTTAATTGAGTTTTTGTCTAAATTTTTGAGGGAAATTTTTTGAACTTCATACTCTATAATCATGGGAAATCGAAGGAATTGCGTGAGAAAATATGATCTAAAAGAGACCTCGAGGAACATAGATAAGAGACGAGAGAATCTCGCAAAAGAAAGATAGAAGCACTCTCAAATATTGAAAGGGAAAATCAACCTCAACTAGAAGTTGAAGTAGGTATGTAAATGTAAATATTATGAATTTGATATTTAAAATTTTCCCAGTGTAAAATGTGAAGCTTAATTTTTATTTGATGAACTAATTTGAAAATTATTTTGCAATGTAAATAGAGAGAGATATTCCTCAAAACATTAATAATGAGATACAAAATTTTGAAAGAGAAAGTGAAGGAGATATTGAACCAATGATTGAAGATGGTGAAAATGTTGAAAGAAATTCAATTGAAGAAATTGAATCACAAGGTATATATATATATATATATATGTGTGTGTGTGTGTTGAACACATGCACGTATTATTGAAATTATACATATTTATTAATTTAGTTATTTATTGAATATGTAAACTTATTATGTACTATTCATTCAAATATGTACATATGAAATCAATGTTGATGATGAGATGTTAGAAAATGTTAACACTCACACATATGGAGATAAAAGAGTTGACCATGTTATATGATATCCCATTAAACGCATTTTTGATGCGTACTTCACAAAGGAAAATGTGACAGTTCAAGCCCAAATGTTGAAAGGTCTCCTATCATTAAGGAAATTAAAAGAAGCTACGACTTTATTGGGTATTCGAAAATCAACAAAAGATAAAAAAAGAAGGAAAATGTGATACAAAATATAAATAGTGCTATAAATTCAATTAGAAGATTTAGACAGAAAATTTTTTCAGTTGTATGTAGAGCAATACATATGGCAGTGGTTTCATCAAGTACTCAAGATAATTTCTTGGTAAAATCTATGGCATGAGCATTCGAAACCTCACAAAAAACATTACACAAACATCGGAAATCTCGGTTGCAAATAGATGTAAATGATGAACTCGCTTGTTGGAGAGCTATTTTTAGGCAACCATACAAATATAAACTTGGAGAAAATTTAAAAAAAATAATATATGAATATTGGAAGAAAAAATCACGTGTTTCGCCAAATGCAAGGGATGTGATGCGAAGAAGAATAGCACGAAATTAGTACGAACAACATGAAAAAAATTTCTTGGAAACGACTCAGGTAGAGTTATTCAACAAGCTCAAAGAAGAGAATCATTAAATTCATGTCTCAATCAGTGCTTTTGTTCAACAAAAACCATGGTATGTAAAAGCTATCACCGTACACGACACTTGTTATTGTCATTATCATGTGGAATTTGAGTTATATTATGACACGTTCCTTAATTTTGGTAGAACATTTTAGAAAGATTCACCTCCTCCTTCCACTATCCATGATTTCATTTCTCAAACTCTATGTGAAAGAGAAAGTGATGAATTATTTTACAAAAAGAAATGTGTTGGTCGTAAAAAATGCGATGCTTGTGGAGATTTGACTAAATTTAAAAACAAATATCGTACTAATATAAATGATCAATCATTGTCCAACATGAAAGTGAAATGGAAGAGATATGAATATATCCATACATCGATTCAAGGATCAAATAGTGCTAAAGGAATTGAATTACAAAAAGAAGAAATTTTTGTGATAGATTTTTTGAGAAAGTTTGAGGCAAAAATTTATAAATACACCAAGAATTCCCATAGAGCTCGATGGCAAGACTTTCAATTCAAAAAATCCCATGAATTTTTTTCCACCAGGGACCATTTTGTTAGTAATTGATTTTGTAGAAAACTACACATGCATTCCATAAAACTAAATTCAGATTGAATACTATCATTCTGACCAAGTCTCCATGCTCGTCCATATTCTATATAGACATGCTGAACAAAACATCGATCATATAGAAAGCGCCAGTGAAAATCGACATGTTATTAAAGAATACCACTTTTATATCAGTGACAATCGTACACATGATACATATTTTGTACAACACTATTTTTGAAAGATTTATGACTCCTTGAAAATTCGTGGAATAAAATTCAATGAACATTGAATATAGGCAGATGGATGTGCAGGTCAACTCAAATCTTCACGATCATTCTTTTGGTTGTGTTGTCTTCATAAGAAAACATGTATTAAACATTGTTGGAATTTTTTTGAGACTAGCCATGGAAAATGAGAACATGACGGTGCAGGGGCATGCATAAAATAATCACTTTGAAGATATAAAAAGAACCCCTCTTCAAACCGACTTGTGGATGCTAAAGAAGTTGTTCAATGGTGCATCGTTGCTCTAAGCCATGAGACTAACCGACCAAGGGAAGTGCGAAGGTACATTCAATTTAATTTTTATTGGATATCTAATTTTAAACCATGTACATTTATCACAATGATTATCTTTGATGGTATTTTGATATCATATTTACATTCTTCTTTGAATTTTCCATATATAGGTTTTTTTGGCATATTGGGATCGAATATGTATATAGATCAATTGGAAATGACATTAAAACAATAAAAGGGACTCAAAAATTGCATTCAATTAAAACAAAGTTGTCCACAAATGTGTTTGCATTGGCTAAAAGAAAATATTCTTTTTTTTGCAATGTTTGTGTAGACAACACAGAATCCAATGACGTTTGTGAAAACAAAATGTATGTGAAATATTGGAAACATACAGAGCTAAATACAAAGGGGAAAATGTCCATTGTAATTTTTGAAGAAATGCAATCAGAGGAGACTACATTATCATTTGATGGTGATCGAGTTTCTAATCTTGTTAGAGAAGGTAACATTTGAATTGATTTCGAATGATAGAAATCTAGAAATATATTTAAATACATAAGTTTGTTAAGTTTGTTTTATTGGGCAGGAGATGTTTTTGTTGTAATTTCACCTACTGACAATAATAAAAATGTAAAGTATTATTTGATGCATTGCACTGAACGAAAAAATGAAATTATTAGAAAACTATAATGATCACAGGTTTCCATATGAAAGAGGATCTATTATACTGAAAGGTTATTTTTTCAGACAAACTAATCAAAGTGGGTATTTTGTTTATTTTGAAGGCTATGAACCTGATGTCATAAGTTGTCAATATAGTCACTTGGTGTGTGCAACATGCATAAGTTTGATAGAGGTTCAATCAAAGAAAAAAACGAAAAATTAAGAAATGGAAAATGTCAAAATCCGATCATGAACGAATCATTGAAGATGGCATTTCGTTGGATTTTTTTTAATTGAACTACCCAACAATTTCTTCTCTTTGGATTCATGTTTTAGAACTTCCAAAACTCAACTAAAAATTGAGCTACCTTGTTATGTTATATGTGCAAGTGTTTGCACATGTACATTGTTTTGGTACATGCACACTAGTATCAACTAAAAATAGCTTTTCTATACATGCATTGATGAAAAAGTTTGCATGTATTGGATATATATGTGTGTGTGTGTGTGTGTGTGTGTGTGTGTGTGTGTGTTCTAGAATGCAATTCACTGAAAGTATCTTTTCTATGTGCATTGATGAAAAATGCTGCAAGTACTGGATATATATGTTCTATAAGTATTGGATATATATATATATATATGTTCTAGAATGCAATTAAAACTGAAAGTAGCTTTTCAATGTGCATTAATGAAAAATATTGCAAATAATGGATATATATGTTCTAGAATGCAATTAACTATTCAATTAGTTTTACTATGTGCATTGATGAAAAATGTTGTAGAATGCAATTAACTATTCAAGTAGCTTTTCTATGTGCATTGATGAAAAATGTTGCACGTACTGGATATATATGTGAACTAGAGTGGAATTAACTTAAAGTAGCTTTTCTATACATGCATTGATGAAAAATGTTGTACGTACTGGATATATATACATTATAGAATGCATTTTTTAAATTTTATGATTGTTTGACACATCTAACAAGACCTAGAATCTTATAGATCATTATAGATCACAAGTAGTTCAACTATCCAATAAAAACATTTAACATTATATCACATGCCAAATGTAGATCAACCATCCAAAACTTAAGTTTTAATTTAACAAAACATTATAGATCACAACATTACTTCACATGCCAAATGTAGTTCAACCATCCAAAACTTAAGTTTTAAAAACAAAACAAATTATAACACAACATTACTTCACATGCCAAATGTAGTTCAAAATCAAAACATTAATATAGATCACAACATTACTTCACATGCCAAATGTAGTTCACCCATCCAAAAATTATGTTTTAAAAACAAAAAAATTATAATGCAACATTACTTCACATGCCAAATGTAGTTCAACCATCCAAAACTTGAGTTTTTCAAAAGAAAAACATTAATATAGATCACAACATTACTTCACATGTCATCACATGCCGAATGTAGTTCTTGACCATCCAAAACTTAAGTTTTAAAAATAAAACAAATTATAACACAACATTACTTCACATGCCAAATGTAGTTCAACCATCCAAAACTTGAGTTATAAAAAAAAAACATTATAGATCACAAGTATCAAAACTTGAATTTTAAAACAAAACATTATAGATCACAAGTATCAAGTATCAAGTAACATTACTTAACATGCCAAATGTAGTTCAACCATAACACTTTACAAACAAAACAAATTATTTAACACAACATTAAATCACATCACATGCCAAATGTAGTTCAACCATCTAGAACTTGAGCTTTAAAAACAAAAGAAATTATATATAACATTGTAACATTACTTCACATGCCAAATGTAGTTCAACCATCCAAAACTTAATTTTTAAAAACATTATATATCACATTCACATGTACCAAATGTAGTTCACATAAAATATGTCCAAAATTTGTAGATCTCACAAGTATCAAGTATCAAGTTATATATGACTGCATCTAGATAAGACTATATATAAAAAAATAAATTTAAGACTATATCTATTGAAAATAGAATGTTTCACGTGTGCATGTGCATCATCCATCAAATACAGATAGACGTAGTGTCTTTTCCAGCAAAGTCACAATCCTCGAGCTATCCTGCGAAGCATGGGGAACCTGTACACAATGTGTACAAACATTAAAATTTGATGTTTTAAAATTGAGTGAGAATATATAGAACTTCATGTAAAAAACAAAATTTAAAAAAAAAATCATGCAATACCTCATGAGGTTCCCTCTCCATTTGTTGCTCGTCCACTACAACTTCTCCCATAGGAACATCTCCAATAGTAAACGGTATAATATACATGCACAAATATATATATATATATATATATATATATATATATATATATATATATATATATATATATATATATATATATCAAATGAAAATGCATATATAAACTTATTTTCAATAATATTTAAAAAAAAAAATTAGACAAATTGTTCAAATGGTTGAAATGGTGTGGATGTTTCTATCTCCATCGCTAGAGTCCGCGGAGAAAAGAAATACTCTATAGAAACCTAAAATTCAAAAAATTTAAAAGTATAAAATAACTCAATATCAAGATCTCAATTTATAATAAAACTTTTGAACTTCAATTTATAAATTATAACTTAAAAACATATATTTAAGTGAAAAATTGAATACTTCTGGTGGATTTGGCACATCTCCTAAGAGAGGCTCCAAAAGAAAATCTCCAAAAACTTAAAATTCAAAAAATTTAAAATAACTCAAAATATCTAGATATCAATTTATAATAAAACTTTTAAACTTCAATTTATAACTTATAACTTAAAAACACACACACACACACACACATATATATATATATATATATATATATATATATAAGTGAAAAATTGAATATTTGTGTTGGTGGATTTGACACATCTCCTACGAGTGGTTCAGAAAGAAAATCTTTAAAAACCTAAAATTCAAAAAATTTAAAATAACTTAAGATATAGATGTATCTCATTTTTTAATGGAACTTTTTGAGGTGGAATATATAACTTGAAAACATAAATTTTAAAAGTGAAAAATTGTCCATACTTGTGATTGTGGATTTGGCACATCTCCTAAGGAAGTAGAAGGTACATCTCCTAAAGAAGAAGAAGGTACTGCCATCCCAAAATCATCGGACTGAAGCAGAATCTATTAAAACATATTATTATATATATGTACATGTACATGTGTGCACAATTATTTATTTTAAAAATATCTCATCATGTTTCGCTATATATAAAAATAGATAAAAAATAATTGTACATCATCATGTTCACTTGAAAAACACTAACATTTTCCAACATGTCTTGATGGTGAGAACCATATTGATTGTATTATTGATGGTGAGACCCATCTTGATTGTTTGAACCAGAGGCTCTGCAATGTTCCAAAATTTGCACATAACAATTTAGAACATTAGATTTTGCTACTTTCACCTAGAAGAGGAATAAATGGGTAAGGAGGCCCACTAACAATAAAATTATGAATAAATTCCACCATAGTAAGGAAGGAGATCACCTTAGGAGCTGGTTTTACACTTCCAAGTGTGAACAAGGACAAATTAGATGGGGACATAGTCAAGTTTGACTAAGTCAACATGCATTCTTGAGGAGGAAGGAAACACTCAAGTAAACTAGCTCAATGTGAACAAGGAGAAGCCTAGATACACATATGAGAACCATATTGAATATCCATTAGTGTGAACAGAGGCATTGCAGGTGGATTGGTTCCAGTTGACCAAGTCAATAGCACTGTCACGAGGAGGGAAGCTAGCTAGGGCAGCATAGTTTTGAAGGAGGAATATTCATGAAGAAGTCACCTCAACATTGTGTGGGGTCCAGGGTGAGGAGGCTCACCAAAGATAAAAGGAAGGCATTGCATCAAAGGGAAATCATTAATGTATTCAACTATTTTGGTCTTGAGACGAATTTCATGCTTCAGTTGTTTAGCCAGAGTTGTTGCACTGCTTAGTGCATGGAATTTCTATGCGGGAATTCCATCCTCTCATTAGATCAGCTTGCTTAAGGGATCAAAGGGGAGTGATTTGAGCTTCATTTATGTCTTTGGATTGAGGACATTCATTTACATTCAGCCACAGCGTAGTCTCCTTCAGAAAACTGCGTCTTTCATGCAGGGGCAGCAGCAACTAAGTTGCACCCTTTGATTTTGTGCTAGTCTTTGAGGAGGAGGTGCTTATTTCCCTCCGGGAGTTCTATTAGAGAGGCCTTTGGCCATTTAATGTATTATTCAGCTTTGATATGTCATATTCAACCATTTTTAATTTATATTTGTTGTAGACTGCATTATTTTCTGCAGTCCTACTTCTTGTACATGTATATTGCCGGAAACCCTTGCCGGGTGTCTTTTTCTTGATGTAAAAGAGGTTAAACCTACATTCCTATGTTGTTTGAGTGATATAAGCTTCATATCAGACTTCTTAAATCATTTTTTGTAGAAACCCTCATGGGAATTACGCTGTCATAGTATTCATAATTTCTGTTGTAGAGAAGTCATGGGATCGGGGCTTATTTAAGCATTATTAAGCCGGGGAGATCTGTTTAAGGTAGCTAGTTTCATTTTTTTTACCGCTAATTCTACAAGTGGGTTATATATGAACCAAAATAAGGGATCCAAGTATTAGTATCCACTTTTATTGCGCAATTTTCTGAACACAGTTGTTTTATGCTCTATATTGCTGCATTTCCCCACCCGGGAAGGAGAATATAGATCATCTTCTTGCTAAGGTTCTCTCATCCACTGGTATGATGTTATTGGACATAAAATTAGCTGCTCTTCATTTCCAAGCTCATGGTTTGCTAAATCTCCACATTGGTAATAACTCAAATTATTCCCAATAGTGTAGTTGTTCCCAATTTGGAACATTACAATGGTATCGAAGCTGCCATCTTGGCTTAGCCTGTGGATTTCAGATCCAACCAGAAGATAATAAAAAGAGGAGAAAAAAATTATGGAGAGGATGAGATTACTCTCATCCATTTTCAGATCCAATAAGAAATAAGTAGAGAAATGCATTGAAACTCCAAGAGGGTTTCAAGGAGGAGAGAGTTGCAGTGAGACCTCTAGAAGGTTTCAAGAAGCAGAAGAATATGCATGCACTTCCTATTCTCATAGAGGAAGTGGATAGCAAGGAGACCACTTAGAGCATGAAATTTTGAGTGGGTATTTGGTAGAATACAAGTTCCAACCTAGGGCTTCCAAAGAGACCCTAGATTTTCCTCAGTTTTTTCAACTGAGAGAAGAAAGAAGATCTTGCAGCAAAGAATAAATCAAAGGCAATAGGTTCCTATTATCTAAATTTGATGGGTCAACTACATCTAGAGCTCGGGCAAGGAAGCTTGAGGCATTCTTCCTACTTCATCCAATGGAAGAGAGGGAGGCAACAGAAGTTGCAGCGCTACACCTGGAGGGTGAAGCCAATGCTTGGTGGTGCAGTCACTTATGCCACACAAGGGTGACTTCTTTTTCTGATTTCACTCAAGAGTTGATCAGGACCTTTGATGGATAAATATTAGAGGAAAGAAGGCTCGCACCACCATGGGAGGAGTCATGTCTCAGTGCTGCCATAGCCTTGAGAGAGCAGCCTTTTACACCAGCAGTTGGATCAGCCAACACATTGAAGAGAAGGACTCTTGTAGCCATAGAAGATGTTCCAAAGGCTAACAAAGGTATGCATAAATTTCCATGTCTTAACATTTCAAAAAAAAATTTAAATTTGTTTGCATATGGCCCAGTATCAAATGGTATTGCTGAGATAGAGCAGCAGGATTGCATTGCATTGTGTAAGCTTGAAGGGTTCAAGGGAGATTTGAAACATCAACATCATGTATCACTAATGAGTTACACAAAACCATTGAGGTTAGAGTGTGAATTCTTGGAGGATGAAGTGAACTTTGCTCCAAATAAATTCATGCAAGAGCAAAATGAGATAGCCAGAACACCCAGGAAGAGGGTTACAACGCTGTCAAGAGGTAGCAACAAGGAGGCTTTGCTCTCAGCCCCTTTGGATCCTTATGGGTTCAAGATGATCATCAGTGAGAGATCTTCTCTAGGAGGTCTCCAAGGAGCTTCATTTCATCATCCCATGAATTGCAAGGAGAAAAATTTGATATGGGAGGATGGTATCCTCTTTTGGAGGAGTGCCAAGATGGATAATGCTCAGAGGCATTCATCAATAGATAGGTGGATGTGGATAGAGAGAAAGAAGCTGGAAAGTTACTTGCAACTCTATGATATCGGGCAGCAGGATGCAAGACTGTGTTGGCTACTCTTGAGATAGTTTGGCCATCATGTGGCATATCCTTTTTCTAAGGGTATGAGGGGGAAGGATACTTGGCAGAGTACTTGCATCATGGGGCAACAAGAAGTGTGGATGCATTATTATTATATGGTCATTTTTTTTTCACTGCATCAGTTGTATGATGGAGGTATGATGAGGCAGCAAAGACATTTGTTGCTTTGGAGTATTGAGAGAGAGAAAGGGAAGAGTTGCTCTCATATTTTGCATGATGTTGCAATGGGAGGAGATGGAAACATTATGAGAGGAGTCTTTGACATTGAACATGTCAGAGGGTGGATTTATAAGTTGGTAGGAGCCTATGAGGGTGGATTTATGAGTCTAGGCCAACAACACTGTCACTTGGGAGCATGAGCTTATTAGTGGAGTGTTCCAAGGATGACTTCATATTTGATGCACTTGGTGGGCATAGAGGAGGTGAGATTGATACAGTGGTTGATGGACTCATTGGTTATTGTGGTATGCTCTTCTTGACTTGGATGTCCAAGCATAAGAAGGAGGATTTTCATGGGGCATGTGATTCACTCCTCTTCAGATTGATATGCCATACGACTATGGAGGATTCATCTATGGATCTTGTCACCATCTTGTCTTCATTACATGGTAATAATTCTATTGATGCATTTATTTATTGTTCAATACAATATTTTCATGCTCTTACCTTTTCCTTGTAGTGCATTGCTCTACAAAGGGGAAAATTTCCCTTTAGACTCCATGGTTTAATTTTAGCCAGCTATTATGATGGAGACAACCATCTAATGTATGATCCGGGGCAAGTATATGGTTGCTTCTTGTATACTCAATTTACATATCCAGCCATCTACTATTTACTAGTGGGTGTGATGATTTATACAATAATCCATTTGTCAAGAGACAACTTGCCATAATATTTCCTGAAGCTGCAGTGGGGAAGATTGCGTTGTGACCACTTGGGAGACTGCTGGTACACTCCAACACTACATAAAACCTTCAGTCTTTCTATCATTATGATGTTGATCATGATCCTACTTGCTGATATTATTCCTACCTATATGAGAAGCATGATTGGAGGAGGAACACATAGAGTGGTTGTGTTCTTGGGGGAGGAGCATCCCCACACTTTCTGCATTACATGCTCTAGGGAGAGCATGGGAAGATACATGGCCTCCACAGCAAAATATTTGTATCTTTATTAGGAGGAACATGAGATGGAAGGAGTGCCATATGATGATGGTTTCTTATCCATCATGTACGAAATGGTTTGGGCCAGCTTGATGCACAACGCTGGGAGAGGGACCTTTGGAGGTCTAGCTTCCTTCTTGCCATTTGAGCACAACATGATGGCAGCCCAAGATCAGAAAATAATTTACACTTGTCTTAAGTAGAGAAGAAAGCAGCGTGGGGTAGGCTACTATGTCTACCATGTCGAAAATTTCAGCCCACCTACCTTGCCGAAGCTTTAGGTGGAGGATGATTTGCTTGAGTTACCATTTTGGAGGGTGGCTCATTTTTCTTGGTTGATAGCTTGGGGAGGAGAGATTCAAATGGGGATGATGAATCCCAATCTATATCAGCCCTCATGCCCCAAGTGAACCTTCAAATAGCCCATTTTTGCCTCCATGGATGATCCACTGTCACATAATGCCAGCTACTTGGATAGCTTACATACTTGGGAGAGGCAACTTGGAGATATATTGATGATGCAGCACCTTGATATTTCGAGGATTTCATCTTATGAGGTTGTTGTAGGGGAGAAGAGGGTGCTCTTTAGTCCTATCCTTGCAGTTTCTTGAGGACAAGCAACATTTGGGTGGGGAGGACTGTAATGTTCCAAAATTTGCACATAGCAATTTGGAACATTAGATTTTGCTACTTTCACCTAGGAGAGGAATAAATGGGTAAGGAGGCCCATTAACAATAAAATTATGAATAAATTCCACCATAGTAAGGAAGGATATCACCTTAGGATCTGTTTTTACATTTCGAAGTGTGAACAAGGACAAATTAGATGGGGACATAGTCAAGTTTGACTAAGTCAACATGCATTCTTGATGAGGAAGGAAACACTCAAGTAAACTAGTTCAATGTGAACAAGGAGCAGCCTAGATACACATATGAGAACCAGATTGAAGATGCATTGGTGTGAAAAGATGGATTGCAGGTGTATTGGTTCCATTTGACCAAGTCAACAACGCTGTCACAAGGAGGAGGGAAGCTAGCTAGGGTAGCACAGTTTTGAAGGAGGAAGCTTCATGAAGAAGTCACCTCAACATTTTGTGGGGTACGGGGTGAGGAGGCTCAAAAAAGATAAAAGGAAGGCATAGCATCAAAGGGAAATCATTCATGTATTCATCTATTTTGGTCTTGAGATGAATTGCATGCTTCAATTGTTTAGCCGAAGTTGCTGCACTCCTTAGTGCAAGGAATTTCTGTGCGGGAATTCCATACTCTCTTTAGATCAGCTTGCTTAAGGGATCAAAGGGGAGTGATTTGATATTAATTTCTGTATTTGGCTTGAGGCCATTCATTTACATTCAGCCACTGCATAGTATCCTTCAGAAAACTGCGTCTTTCATGTAGGGGCAGCAGTAGCTAAGTTGCACCCTTTGATTTTGTGCTAGTCTTTGAGGAGGAGGTGCTTATTTCCCTTCGGGAGTTCTATTAGAGAGGCATTTGGCCATTTACTATATTATTTAGCTCTGATATGTCATATTCAGCCATGTTTAATGCATATTTGCTGTAGACTACGTTATTTTCTACAGTCCTACTTCTTGTACATGTATATTGTCAGAAACCCTTGCCGGGTGTCTTTTTCTTGATGTAAAAGAGGTTAAACCTCCATTCCTCTGTTGTTTCAGTGATATAAGCTTCATATCAGACCTATTACATCATTTTCTATAGAAACCCTCATGGGAATTACGCTCTCATAGTATTCATAAATTCTGTTGTAGAGAAGTCATGGGATCAGGGCTTATTTAAGCAGTATTGAGCTAGGGAGATCTGTTTAAAGTAGCTAGTTTTATTTGTTTCACCTCTAATTCTGCAAGTGGTATCCAAGTCCCAGTATCCACTGTTATTTTGTAATTTTCTGAACACATTTGTTTTATGCTCTATATTGCTGCATTTCCCCACCTGGGAAGGAGAATATATATCATCTTCTTGCTAAGGTTCTCTCATCCGCTGGTATGATGTTATTGGACATCAAATCAGTTGCTCTTCATTTCCAAGCTCATGGTTTGCTGCAGCTCCACATTGGTAATAACTCAAATTACTCTCAATAGTGTAGTTGTTCCCAATTTGGAACATTACAGGCTCCGAGTGTGATATTAACATTTTCTTCATTCATTAAGCATGACAACTGCAAATGGTGTTAACATATAATGACACATTTTTGTTATATTAATGTCTACAAACAAATGTATGTATATAAGTATTTATTAAAAATTGTACACGTGTTAAAATAATTGAACCCTAACCATTAACACATACCGTTCCCATGCCCTCTTCCTCATGAACAATTAGGTCCTGCCAACCATTGCGAAAATTCTTTGCATAATTTTTGAGATCTTCAACATTCATGTTTTCAATCTCTTCATTTGTATAATAGAAAAATTTAGTGTGTGCATTCTCACATGCTCTTTATTGATTCAAACAAACATCGACTCCACCCAATCCACTGTGAACATTTTCAATGATGGCATCCCTTGCTTCTTGACTAATTTGAGAAGTGGCTTCCATCTCTGACCACAAAGTTTCGACATGAAAAGGTCGACTAACCAATGGTGGCTTAGGGCGAGGCAACTCAAAATCATGCCTAGTGCCCCTATAGTCACACAACCAACCTTTCCCAAGATGAGAAAATTCAGAGGGAAGGTCTTTGTAATTATGTTTCATTTCCAAAAAAAAAAATTGCACAAAATAATTTTGCAAAATAAAGCGGAACCTCGTCGTTCTATGAGAGTCTTCCATAGGCCGCAAGGTGTCTATCATTCAAATAGTGAGCTATATTAGGGTGCTTGAAATATTGCACCTTCAGCATCTTTCTTTCCGGCCCTTATTTGAAATTAAACATAGACTTGTCCATTTATGTTGTAACTCTTTGTTTAACAACCTCCCATTTATTGAGACTCATCACGGTTTCCTTTCTTTTTCTCATGACTTCTACAAAAGTATCAATGGTTGGCCCAAGCTTTCAGTACACATCTACTAGTTCGCCTAAAGAGTGTGTAGCAATTTCTAAGCTTTGTCGACTCTCAACAGGTAGATTCAAAGCCACGAGATCTCTCTACAATTTTGCATGAAGATGTTGACACCTTTCTAAGGTGCATTGCTACATGTTTGTTTCCCAAGGTATATCGGAAATGTCGGCTAGATAAGTCGTGGTTGGTGGACAACCTTCTTCTTGAATGACACATTCTGCTCTATGTCTTTTTTTAGCAACATTTGGAGCAACATTTCCAGCCTCTGCATCAATATATATATAATTTTGTATATTAAAAAGGCACATGTAAACAAATTTTTACAAATTGAAAGAAAAAAATATTCAAATTGATGGCCACCTCAATGTGGTTGGCTAGCATCTTGCCCACCCTGAGACTGTTGAGAACCAGAACGACCTTGTTGAGAACCAACAAGACCACCGATTGGTTGAGAACCAACACGACCATCTGTTGATTGGCCTCTGAGGGAATACACCTCACCACCTTCATGCAACCCGCCAGCACTTATTGATGGCCCTCTTAGGGAATCTAAACCACCACCAACCTCACGAGACGAGAGAGAAGCTTCATAAACAAATATGAATTTATAATCAATTCAAAAATACATTCATACATATAAATACATGTACATATTCATTGATTAAATTGCATGAACCATACCATGATTGCGTGAACCATGGGCATGCTCCATTGGAGTAGACGCCCTTCTCCTCTTGGCTCCTAAAAAATAAAAAATGAAACTTATTAACAACTAATTTAACTCACAAAAATTGATAAAAAATCAATTCCATATGTACATACATGTATGTATATGTATGGAGATTTAAGATTATATTTAAATACCATGAACACCCATTGATCCCTGATCCCCCTCTATTGTAGAGATATGGGATTATGTTGATCTTTTTCATTCATCCTCCATGATATATATATCTATAGTGGACATTTACAATTATTTTTTTAAATTACTATTTGAAATAAATTCAAAATAAATTTCAGAAAATTAATGTAATTTAGTGTACACAAATTATGTAAAACACAACTTTCAAAGCACTAATTGATGTGTGAAACTCAATTTAAGCAAAAAAAATTACAAAAATGTTAAGTTCACCAAATTGCGCTTTACATGGTGGGAGCACATTTGGTATAAAATTGAGAAAAACACATGGTCATTAAAAAAGAAGCGTGAAACTCCATTTAAACAAAAAATTGTTGAAGTCCTCGCATTTTAATTTTATAAAAATGTAAATTTCACCACTTGTTGCAAATGCGAAGTTCACCAAGTTGCGCTTTACATGGTGTGGTGGGAGCACACTTGGTATATAATTGAAAAAAACACATGGTTATTAAAAAAGACGCATTTATAAGTAAAAAACAAACACATATCCAAGATATGTTACAACGTCCATCAATAAATTTTGAACGAGAGCTTCTCAACACTAATTTATCTTTGAGAGATGAATCTTGAATTTTTGAAGAAATGAGTCTCACAACTAATTCATCTTTGAGAGATGAATCTTGATTTTTTGAAGAAGTGCATCTCAAAACTAATTCATCTTTGAGAGATGAATCTTGCATTAGCATTGCCCCATATAATTCTAAGTCATCTTTGATAGATGAATCCTAAATTGGCATTGCCCCACACAATAGATCAACAGACATCTTATTCACATTTATACAATGTCTTATACTAAAAAAATGAAATTGGCTAATAGTATTGTTTTCTATTCCATGCAGTTCTTTTAGCCTCTCCTTCTTAACTTGGTACACGTCATTCATATGGTTGCACACAAGTTTAGAATTGATAAAAACTACAATTCCATTTGATCCATACTCCATAGTTGTTCCCAAGCCTTCTATCAATGCAATATAATATGTCTCATTGTTTGTTGTTCTACCCGGTATATTCATTTTCCTTTGGACGAATTTTCTAGTCACAATATTGGAAATAAAATATGTAATCACTTCTTTCCCTGGATTGGGATAGCAAGAAACATCTATGCATAATTTCCATTTTTCAACCATATTTAGTGGATTTTTTTATCCCTAAAAAAAAAACAAATTCAATAAAAATATATTAAATTGACATTTATTGCAAATGCATGGGAGAAATGACACATGTGCATGAGATAAATGACATGTGCATGGTTTATCTTAAAGTTTGACTTAAAGTTTATGGTAGAATTCACATCTAGAAATGAGATACGTTAAGGATTGCATTGCCTAGATTTTAAGGGAGATTTATGACACATACACATGGTTCATGTATGGTTTGCATGAAAGTTTGCCTTAAAAGTTATCTCATAAATCACATCTAAAATTAACATGCCTTAATAAAGGATAAGATCCAAAGGCTACCTAGCCCTTTATTGACTTCTTTATAATTTGTAGAAGTTAAGACTCAACCAACAAACTAAAATCCTATGGAAGTTCAGCCACTTTAGGTTCATTTCTTAGGCCTTAAAGTTTGCCTTGAATTAATGGGGGAAAGCCTTGAGTTTGGGGATACTATCCTATGAGAGTTTAGGCACTTTAGGTTCAGTTTTTAGGCATCAAAATTTTCCTTGAATTAATGGGAGAAATCCTTGAGAAATGACACATGCTTTAAAGTTAATGGGAGAAAGCCAATGACACATGCTTTAAATTTTTCCTTAAGAGTTTATGGGAGAAATGACACATGTACACGATTTTCCTTAAAGTGGTTGTGGTTTATGGATACTAAACTGAAGAAAGTCTATTTAGATCTATTCCAGAGATTGACTGTAGGGGCATTTACTGGATATGTCACCTTTCATAAAAGATGAGATCCAGAGGCTACCTGGCCCTTTACAGACTTCGCCTATAAAACTTGTAGAATTTAACACTAACTATCCCAATTATACCCTATGAAGTGTGTAGAGGACCCATGGAATCACTCATACTACTTTACATAGACATAAGGGTGTATAAGAGTGTACTAAGTTCAAAAATATGGTTATATTATTGGATATCTTTCCCAAGAGCCCAATTGTACTCCTTAATTATATGTGGGGTCTATATAACCATCTAAAAAAATAAGTGACTCTTTCCAAGCTAAGGATAATGTATGAGCCATGTGTATACGCACATTATCTAGAAACAATAGGCCAAAATAAAGGGTACTTAAGTGGTTTGAAGAAAAAATAGCACCAAGAAGCTTTGAAGAAGGGGAATACGAGCTGGAAATAGGAGGATAAGAATAAAATAGCCACTACACATCCATGCAAGGGTAGTAGAAATAATTCTAACCATTGCAACATTGATGGTCACATTAAGGAGAATTATTGGATGTGTGGTATGTGTTATATTCTTTATATGAATACCCCCATGCACTATATATTTTTCTAAGCATAGTGGTGGGAATAAAATGGGAGGAAAGGACCCCCACTTTAGGGTTTCATATAGACAAAAAATTCCCCATACGCGGGTGTTCAGGGATAGTGCCCCAAAAAAATGATTTTGGGAAAAAAGAATTCTCCCTTTATGATGGTTTTCATCACATGGTTTTTTCTTTTAGCATTTTTCTAGTGCATGGTAGTTTACCCATGGTTCTACAGTTTCAGTTAAAGAACTAAAGTTTTATCTGATCCAAGGTAATGGATTGGTAGTTTATAATTGTCGTGGGATATATACATATATACATACATACATATGTGGGTGTGTGTGTGTGTGTCTGATGGTCTACAAATTAATATACTAATAAAAAAATGATCTTCTCATTCTGGGTTTCTCGAGTAAATTATATGTTAATTCATGTGTTTTAAATCGAAAAATTTTCATTTTATTAAGAATCTATTTGAAACAATTAACTATATAATGTTAAAACCTATGTTTTGTATCAAATTACTTTTGGTTTCAATGGGAAAATTTTATGGTTTAATGTGTTTTTCTCAACATGTGATAGACCACATTAAAATGGGAGATATATCGAAATTATTCCTATGGTGTAATAAAATAGTTGAGTAGTTTAAAGATACAGATGCATAAATTCAGTGAGCATAGTTTTGAGATATATAAGTCCAAAATAGAATAGTTTTTGGTGAACAAATATCAGTGGATCACTATGGATATATCTGCTTCATTAAAAGGGTTTTTTCTAGAAGAATGGATTAAGTTGGAAAGAAGGGAAAATATCACAATTATATGTTAATGCATGTTCTTTACATTGAATATTTTTCATTTTATTAAGAATCTATTTGAAACAATTAACTATATAAGGTTAAAACCTATGTTTTGTATCAAATTACTTTTGGTTTCAATGGGAAACTTTTATGGCTAATGTGTTTTTCTCGAAATGTGATAGACCCCATTAAAATGGGAGATATATCAAATTGATTCCTATGGTGAAATAAAATAGTTGACTAGTTTAAAGATATAGATGCATAATTCAATGAGCATAGTTTTGAGATATATAAGTCCAAAATGGAATAGTTGTTGGTGAACAAATATCAATGGATCACTATGGATATATCTGCTTCATTAAAAGGGATTGTTCTAGAAGGATGGAGTAAGTTGGAAAGAAGGGAAAATATCACAATTATATGTTAATGTGCATGTGTATTACATTGAATATTTTTCATTTTATTAAGAATATATTTGAAAAAATTAACTATATAAGGTTAAAACCTATGTTTTGTATCAAATTACTTTTGGTTTCAATGGGAAACTTTTATGGCTAATGTGTTTTTCTTGAAATTTGATAGACCACATTAAAATGGGAGATATATAAAAATGATTCCTATGGTGTAATAAAGTAGTTGAGTAGTTTAAAGATATAGATGCATAAATTCAATGAGCATAGTTTTGAGATATACAAGTCCAAAATGGAATAGTTGTTGGTGAACAAATATCAGTGGATCACTATGGATATATATGCATCATTAAAAGCGATTTTTCTAGAAGAATGTCCACTAAGTTGGAAAGAAGGGAAAATATCAAAATTATATGTTAATGCATGTGCTTTAGATTGAGTATTTTTCATTTTATTAAGAATCTATTTGAAACAATTAACTATATAAGGTTAAAACCTATGTTTTGTATCAAATCCCTTTTGGTTTCAATGGGAGACTTTTATGGCTAATGTGTTTTTCTCGAAATGTGATAGACCCCATTAAAATGGGAGATATATTGAAATGATTCCTATGGTGTAATAAAATAGTTGAGTAGTTTAAAGATATAGATGCATAAATTCAATGAGCATAGTTTTGAGATATATAAGTCCAAAATGGAATAGTTTTTGGTGAACAAATATCAGTGGATCACTATGGATATATCTGCTTCATTAAAAGGGATTTTTCTAGAAGGATGTCCACTAAGTTGGAAAAAAGGGAAAATATCACAATTATATGTTAATGCATGTGCTTTAGATTGAATATTTTTCATTTTATTAAGAATATATTTGAAACAATTAACTATATAAGGTTAAAACCTATGTTTTGTATGAAATCACTTTTGGTTTCAATGGGAAACATTTATGGCTAATGTTTTTTTCTTGAAATGTGATAGACCTCATTAAAATGGGAGATATATCGAAATGATTCCTATGGTGTAATAAAATAGTTGAGTAGTTTAAAGATAGAGATGCATAAACTCAATGAGCATAGTTTTGAGATATATATGTCCAAAATGGAATAGTTGTTGGTGAACAAATATCAGTGGATCACTATGGATATATCTACTTCATTAAAAGGGATTTTTCTAAATGGATGTCCACTAAGTTGGAAAGAAGGGAAAATATCACAATTATATGTTAATGCATGTGCTTTAGATTGAATATTTTTCATTTTATTAAGAATATATTTGAAACAATTAACTATATAAGGTTAAAACCTATGTTTTGTATCAAATCACTTTTGGTTTCAATGGGAAACTTTTATGGCTAATTTTTTTTCTCGAAATGTGATAGACGACATTAAAATGGGAGATATATCGAAATGATTCCTATGGTGTAATAAAATAGTTGAGTAGTTTAAAGATATAGATGCATAAATTCAATGAGCATAGTTTCGAGATATATAATTCCAAAATGGAATAGTTTTTGGTGGACAAATATCAGTGGATCACTATGGATATATTTGCTTCTTTAAAAGGGATTTTTATATAAAGATGGACTAAGTTGGAAAAAAGGGAAAATATCACAATTATATGTTAATGTGCATGTGTTTAACATTGAATATTTTTCATTTTATTAGGAATCTATTTAAAACTATTAACTATATAAGGTTAAAACCTATGTTTTGTATCAAATTACTTTTGGTTTCAATGGGAAACTTTTATGGCTAATATGTTTTTCTCGAAATGTGATAGACCCCATTAAAATGGGAGATATATCGAAATGATTCCTATGGTGTAATAAAATAGTTGAGTAGTTTAAAGATATAGATGCATAAATTCAATGAGCATAGTTTTAAGATATATAAGTCCAAAATGGAATAGTTGTTGGTGAAAAAATATCGGTGGATCACTATGGATATATCTACTTCATTAAAAGGGATTTTTCTAGAAGGATGGACTAAGTTGGGAAGAAGGGAAAATATCACAATTATATGTTAATGCATGTGTTTTACATTGAATATAAAAGGTTTTTTCTCTCTCTCATTGTTTGAGTCCTGATATTATAAAAGGTTTCCACTAAATCAACCAAATCCTAATTCTTCACATCTTCCCACCAAATGTCTGCTTTATCTTTGAGATTGAATGTGGTAAATGTGGCTATTCTAGCTTTCATGTTTTTTGAATAATCATGCAACCTAAAGAACTCCCTCATACCAAGCAACCATGCCTCTGCATCCTGGGTTTCTTCTCTCCATCAAAGGTAGGTGCCTTTTCTTTCTTAAACTCATCTGGAAAATATCCCATGTCACTCCTCCTGTAAGGATGATAGCAATGATAATCATGATGGCCATCAAAACCATAACTAGAATAGTACTTGTGGCTGTCACGTCTCTTATCTAGGATGTCCAAGAATATTCCATCTCTAATCGTGTCATCTCTAATTGACCTGTAACCACAAGGATACATACTTCCATATACACCATTAATTCCATCCCCTTGTCCATAACTGATCCAACGTGGCTCCTGTCACTGCAATTTTGACAAACTACGAAGGATTGCCACATTTACTTCTTCTTGTTTTTCTTGTGCCTGTATGATTCTGTCATTGTCCACCTTACAACTCCTTATCTCTTCCTTCAAACTTCTCAGTGTATAACATCATAAATTCAAGAAAATCGTGCCATAACCACATGAATACCAATACCACCATCCTCAATGATTATATGCCATGATTTTGTAGTAAGGGCCAACTGTAATGTTCCAAATCTGGAACTTTCTACTCCATCGGGAATATCTTACAATATTCCAATTCCTTCTTCAGTGAGACACCACAAGTCCATTCCAGAGATTGACTGTGGGGGAATTTACAGGATATGTCTCCTTCCAAATAAGGGAGAGATCCTGAGGCTATCTGGCCCTTCACAGACTTTGTCTATGGATATGCAATATTCCACCTCGGGAATTTCTGCTACAGGATCCTTGGGGACGCTGTATAAGGAATTCATTGCATAAATAAGGAAAACCATCACTATGATGCCCTATAAAAAATCTAATACAACTCCCTTGCAAAAAATAGATATATAGTAAGGATTTCTTTCAATAGCATCGATTTCATTATTCATAGAGTCTACCCATTCTTTGTCCTTTATAGCCTCTTCAAAACAAGTAGGTTGAAATGAAAGAAATGAAAAATTTACAATATCATCAACATCATCTTGTGCATAAATATCACTTAAGTTTCTCATCTTAGGATTATCAGAATCAGACTCAAAAGATGATGAACTGCTACTGCTTGATGAACTACTATTGGTTTTGTCTTGAACCTGTAATCTTGGAGTGCTTGTTGCAAGTGTCTGATGTTCATCTAACAGAATAAAAGGATCATGACAAGTATTGTTCTCCATTTCATTCCAAGACTTATCTTCCAGAAATTTCACATCTCGACTTACGACAAATTTCTTAGTTATAGGATTAAACAATCTGTATGCCTTAGATTGATCACTATATCCTATAAAAATATACTTTTCGCTCCTATCATCAAGCTTTTTTCTCAATTTTTCTGGAACATGAGCGAAAGCAACACAACCAAATACGCGAAAGTGTGAAACTGTTACCTTTTGTCCACTCCATGCTTCTTCAGGTACATAATTTTGAACACTGGAAGTTGGCGATCTATTCAAAATATATACCGAACATGCAACTGCTTCAGCCCATAGATCTTTAGACAAATTTCGTGTTTTAAGCAAACTTCGAGCCATATTCATAATTGTTTGATTCTTTCTTTCTGCGACTCCATTCTGCTGTGGAGTATAGCTGGTTGTCGTTTGTTTTTTAATACCATGTTGTTTGAAAAAATCAATGAATTCGTTAGATTCATACTCACCTCCTTTATCAGACCTCAGAACTTTAATAAACTTGCCACTTTGTTTTTCAGCCTCGGCCTTGAACTCTTTAAACTTCGAAAATGTTTCTGATTTATATTTGATGAAATACACCCAAATTTTCCTGCTAAAATCATCAATGAAAGTAAAAAAATAGAGATTGCCAGCAACTGATTTTTCTTGCATAGGACCGCATAAATCTGTATGCACTAACTCTAGTTGTTCTTTGGCTCTATTAGAGGCTGAAGCAAAACTATCTCGTTTATGTTTACCCATAATACAACTTGTACAGGAAGAGATATGATCAGACAAAGAAGGCAACCCTTTCACCATGGACTGACTTTGCAACAAACTCATACTTTTGATAGGTAAATGACCATATCGCAAATGCCACAAATCAGAGTTAGTTGGCGTTGAAACATTATGTGCATACAACTTCTCACTTTTCAACTGTAACTGATACAACCTGTTCTTTGTCATTGGAATCTTTGCAACAAGAGACTTATGTTTATCAACAATCGTGCAAGTAGTGTTGTGAAAGCTAACATCATAACCATGTGCATCTAACTGACCAACACTCAAAAAATTATGCTTGAAATTGGGTACATAATAAACATCATAGATATTCTTCACAACATTTTGTTTGGTTAAGACAGGTACAACACCCTTTCCTGAAGCTTTAACCTGGCGATCATCACCCAAACCAATAGAGGAACTGAAAGATGTATCAAGATGTGAAAACAAATCACTATGACCAGTCATATGATTACTACATCCGCTGTCTACCAACCAAACATATTTATTAGGTACTTGCATAGTCACTTGGCATGCCAAAAATAAAGCATCTGATGTTTCATATTCAGTGTTTGTAACATTGGCTTTGTTTTTACTTAAAACATACTGTAATTTTCGACATTCAGACTTATAATGGCCATATTTTTTGCAGTAGTGACATTGAATTTTTGATCTATCTATCCACCTACGACCATGATCAGTTTGAGACTGCTCTGAATGTGTTTGAGTTACTTGTGATCAATCATCAGACTGACACTGTCCTCTACCTTTTCCTCTCCTGCCATGAAAACCTCTGCCTCTACCTCTATCCATAGAAGCTTTAGATTTGAAAGCATGCTCTAAAGTACTGGCATCTAAATTAATTCTTGCTTCATGAGCCAACAAAGAACCAGTTAATTCTTCCACAGATAATTTTGTTTATTCTCTCGACTCAAAAACAATAACTATCATGTCAAATTTTTTAGGCAAACATCTAAGAACTTTTTCAACAATTCTTTGATCTTCTAGTTCTTCACCATTCATTCGAAGCTGATTAACAACACCCATAACTTTAGTCATAAACTAATCAACGGTTTCTGGTTTAGTCATTTTAAGTGTTTCAAATTGTGTTCTGAGAGTCTGTAATCTTACCATTTTTACTTTATCATTTCCTTGATAAGCAACCTTAAGTATATCCCATATTGATTTAGCAGTCTTAGCAGCAGTGATTTTAGGAAAAATTGAGTCATCTAAGGAATTTAAAATGCACAACTGTGCTCTACCTTCTTTCTGTTTAAGTTCATCAAATTGTTTTCTTTGAGCAACACTCATTCCAGCAATTATATTTGCGTCAGGTTTTGTGTACCTCGATTCTACTGATTCCCAACACCCTAAGCCTTGTAAGCATGCTTGCATTTTAAGACTCCAAAAATCATAGTTCTTTACACTAAATAATGGCGTAGGAATGGAAAACTGACTTGTCGAAGCCATGTTTGAAACAATTAGAAATCTGTCACCTTTTTTATAAAAAAAAACTTGTACTCTCTTTTCCCCTATACCAGAAACAAACAAAAAAGAGCGTCTACACTACTAAAGAAAGCCTCTAAACTTTGTCTGCAAATATTATAACTTGATATTTTTTTCACAAGATTATCATAAAGGAATAATTTCTTTGCAGAAAAAAAATTCTTTAAATAGACTTAATCCTTTTCTGGCAAATCAAAGCCACGGATAATAACCATATCCTTTCACTATATATATATATATATATATATATATATGAGAAAAACCTTAGAACAACAAATAGGCAAGTTGAACAAAAAAATTTGTTTTTTTTTTTTTTTTTTACCTAGAATCTGAATTTTCTAGCAAGAATTAGACAACAAATAGGCAGAAATTAGACAAAAAATAGAAACCAACAGACTTTTGCACTCTTCTATGTGGAAACAACAAACATGAACAATCTCTGGTGGCTGAAAATAGACTGACAAACTTCTCTCCAGCAGTAGACAAGTTCAAATTTGAACACAACAACTTAATAAAAGCTAAACACAACAATGTCACACAAGCAGCGGTGGCATCATCTAAGAGGTCAAAACAACAACAGTTCAAACTCCCAGCACAAAGGCCTCTCCTTCTCACTCGGTAGCAGGCTCCTCCACCAAAAGCAAATAGTAACTGAGAGAAGTGGCTTTAATCCGCACAGTCAGACTAGGCAGTGACTCTGATACCATGTCAGAATAACAAAAAGAGAAGGCGGAAATACCCAGAACCAATTGCTGGAGAAAACACACACTAATTCATTTATCCAGATGAATATATATACTAGTAAATGGTTAGTTATGGAGAACATTTAAGCTAACTGAAAATTGATTCTAAACTAACAGTGGAACTATTTCCAAAACTAATTCTTTAACATCCAATACCATGTGGTAGTTGAATATGCAACCTGAAAAAATTATTAACACCAATAAAATATGAATGCATGTGATTTTCTTGTTCACCGTTATGTATCTGAAATGCTCGCCTTGAATAGAAATGTATCTATCATTGTCTGCGTTGAGCTAGTGTTGAAGAGAGCATCCAGGAATATTCCTGCTTCGGGAAGTTGAAACCTTTCTCTTCCTCCATGATTATATTATGGTTCAGGGTTTTATTTAAAAACTCTCGAAGATAAACTCTAATGGATGAATAATAGCAATAATAATATCACGCCTCTCCTTTTAAGTTATGGAAATGCATGCTCCTAATTACATTGTTACTGCACCTGTCACTGTTGCCGTAATAATGCATCCCTAAAGTCTCCATACCCTATAATACTTCATATATGTTTCCCCACGACTCAAGAAAATAATATTCATTTAATTGTAACGCATGTCACTATGATAATTTCAGTGGTCCATTGGCATCCTGAGTACAATCATCCTCTCCAACTTTAATATGCATGGAGACCAAAAATAAAAATAGATAATATAACCGACATAGTAACCAATACAATGCCCATTGTTTAAACGTTGGAAATACGTTGATGTTGTGCCTTCGAAAAAAATGTGTTATATTATACATAGATGTACATTACAATGAACTGCAGAATAATTTAAAGTCGTTGAACCAGGAACTATGGTTTGGAATTCCGAATAGGATGGCATATGTACTGCATTTATTAAATGCATAACACATATTACAATACTGATCGCGTTGAGATAATACTGGTAACACTACCATTTTTATCTAAAATAATCATTCTTCACTGCATTCTTTGTCGTTCTACAACTCATATTTTTATTTCAGCAATTATTTTCGGAATTTCTTTGCTCTTCCATTGTCTCTGTATTGTTCTTCTTTTCCATCGTCCATTTGTAATTTTTTTCCAGTGCATGTACTAGTTATAACTCCCTTAACATGTAACTCTTTTATTGGATCATGTAATGTATCCTGATAATCTGGTACCACAGTGTAGCTATTATGAATTCACTGTGTAACACTTCATTCTTCCATCGAAATGTAACTTAAGTCTGTTCACAAAGATACATGATCCCCATAACCAGATTTGTCCACAAGGGTCAAAATTCGCCTACGACCAGCCTCACAATGGGTGCTGGACTATGTTACCATTATTCAATTTGATTTTTGTAAGCATTCCCCATAGTTTAAGATAAAACAACTGATATTGAAAATCCCTCCAAAATTAACTCTCCTTTGAGCCAATAATTATTTAAAAACATGGCTCATAAAACACCGTTCATGAGATTTTCAAGGATCCAAAGAAGTCGAACCCTGTTCAATTGGGGGAATATTTTTTTCTTGGTCCATATATTCGTGCAATCGAACTATATGAAGTCATATCACAATATTTTCATAACGATGGCTGGAACATTACACCCATGACACAATGTGATTTCCATCACCTTCTTTCTAGTTATATTGATGCTTCCAGAGGATAATTTATGTGTAATTTATAGGAGAGTATTTCAAGATGCTTTCTTACATCTCCCATTAACCTTTAGAATATTGATTTTAAACTTTCATTGTCTTTGTAACTCTACACAAATTTACTATATTCTGATGTAATATTGTTAATGATTTAGATATCTTATCCCATTCTTGTAATATTTCTTTATGTAGACAAGTTTGTCTCTCATAGTTGTTTTGAATAGAGCCATGGTGTTTCTTTTCCAAATATGCTTCCAAGATAGGATGCAAATTCAAGCCTCCTCCAATTGTGATATTTTCAAGTGATTGTCATCAACAATAGCAGTCATATATTTAAATTCATTTATTTGGATTAATTTCCCCTTTAAATGGTGTTGCTTCTCTACATTGAATGCATTTTTTCTATTTCTTTCTTGATTAGCTCCCCTTGAGGTTATTATAACTTCATTTTTCTATTGAAGTATCAAGTTGCTCCTTTTTCTTCCTCTTCCATACCTTACTTGGCTGCCTTTTGTGGTTGTTTGAATTTCCTTTTGGCTCATTATCCTGTCTGCTTAGAGTTGTTTCTAGTTTTTGTCTATAAGTCTTTAGGGTATATAGCAGCTTGCAATATTTGGCTTTGTGACCAAGGTTGCTATATAAATAAAATTTTGAGTTGCCAAGAAATGAAAGAAATGGTGTGCCCCTTCTTGAGTTCATGTTTTTCCTTGCTTACAACTTTCATTCAAAATCCTTATGTCCAAATTCATGACACATATAACAATAACCATAGAAATATTTTATGTACCTATTTGTTGATGTTCACCTTTGTTTTCTTGATGGATAGTTCCTTTTTGTTTGCTGCATGTTTTGCTAAATAGTCTTGATCTTCTTGTTCTTACAATCTGCTACTATGTGTTTGGGTTCATGGCAATGGAAGCATGAAATATATTCTCTCCTTTGAAATTTTCCAAATTTGCTCAATTCATCTTTAGGAGCAAATGACCTTCTTGTATATGACCTTTTCTTAGCCACATTTTTTGGTTCTTGATGTTGCTACTTGTTTTTATTTATTTCTTTACAACACATGTTTCTATTAGATTCTTATTTTGTAGGTATTTTTAGAGTTTCTTCATTGTATTTTATGGCTGCCTTTGATCTAATGCACTTTTTTTATTTTTTCATAGAGACAAACTCCTCTTCTAATTGCTTGCACAATTTGTTATTTTCTTCTGACTCACTTCTAGCTAAACTAGTCTCAGCCTCTAACATTGTACATTTTTCTTCTTTCTCGTTCAGTCGTCTGCTCACCATTTCTTCAGTTCTCCTTTCTTCTTCTAATTAATTCCTCAGACTAATAATTTATTCCTTGAATTTATGTTCTCTTTCATCACATATTTGCAACAATTTCTTATACTCTATGCTCTCATTCTTCAATATTTGTGTTTCATTCAAGGCTATGTCAAGCTTGGTTTGTTCTTTAGCTAAATTTCCTTTATGAAAATCAGGTGAAGAACAGGTCGCATTTGATTTTTGACAAGGCTTATTCTTCTTCCTCTTACCATTATTTTTTTTTACTACTTCTACTAGTCTCTCCTTCATGAATAAGTTGCAGTATATCCCATATTTATTTTGCAGAAGTTAAATCTATTACTGTATCAAGATCCTTATTATGAATATTTTTTAACATAACACATTTTTCTTTAGCATTCCACTGTTGTTCTTGCAAAGAGGGAGAATTTTTTCAGGTTCCATCACATAGTAGTTTCCACACACCAGGTCCATAAGATATCAGTTCATATTCTACCTTATCTATCCATTCACGAATTTTTGTTGCACTTAAACACAGGTACACTTTGATACTCCATGACTCAAACATATCTACCTTCAGCCTTTTAGGCTTACAACAAAGGAACTCGCTCTGATATCAATTGATGAAAACTTGACTAAACTTAGAGGGGGGGTAAATCTGTTTAGTCCATTCATGGACATTAAAATTATTTTCATTAAACTCATTAACTGAAACATTACATGAGAATCTTAACAAATAATGACCAACAAATTTAATATGTGAACAACAAGTAATAATCATACCGACACATCACATCAGCACATAATAACCACGCATATTGACACTAGATATAAGTGGAAACCAATAAGGGAGAAAAGCATGATTTTATTATTGTTGTAATACAAAGGCACGATCCTACTCCTTATTACATCTGATATTTTGTAGACTCCAACCTATAGGATGTTGCTATCTCAATTTTTGGCAAGCTACAATATGCAAGGAAGCTCCAACCCACAGGACGCTCCTACCTCAACAGGATCCAACCTGATGTTTATCAAGCCACTAATTGAAAGGAGACTACGATCCCCTGATGCAAATAAGAAACAACAATGTGTTGGTTTACCTCGTCATAAATTATGTGTATCTCCATCTTCATTTTTTCCTCTTCGTCCCTTCAAATATGCTTCACATTAGCTTCATATGTGCCCTGTAACTAATGCATAATACCTCAATCAGCTCTCACACACTCTCCCACTCTCTAAGTTACCCTTTAATTCCTTCCAAAATCACATCTTTTATAAGGATAGTTTTTTGGTTGTTTGTATTCCACATAAGAATTGAACATGCTTGACTCTTTTCCTTCCACTCATTCGTTTCCAAAATCTTCATATTTTGAATATTAAAAACAAATCTCCACCACATATTATTTCAGCCATCTATAATGATCAGTTGCATCAATATCAACATAGTTCCAAAAATAACATTATACCACCACAACACATGCAAGAATTCTCCAATGTAAACAATATGCACACAACATATGAGAAAAATGCAAGCATATGTATGCAACATTCAATCTCCAAAGCCACCTATATGATTAAATTCATCATATTTTCTTCATGTCATTGCCTCAACCTCCTTGGCCTTGTCTTATTTTGATTTTATGGAGTTTTACCTTTGTTGTCATGGAGTATTTCGTTTGCTGTCATGGAGTCTTCCATTTGTTGTCATAGAGTCTTGTCTTTGTTGTCACAAAGTCTTGCCTTTGCATCACAACAATTTTTCTCAAAAAATTAATGTCACAAAAAATTCTTCAATAAGCAACCTATGCAACATTGTCCAAGCATATCACAATTCATCTATGCTTCTACCTTGCATTACATCAACTTATCATGACTCATCATCAACACAAGCATCAAGCTATCATCATAACATATGCAAGTATAACTCGAACTATTTGTATGCACCCACTGTGACATGATATTAAGTATATGAAACGTGTCAGCAAATCACCATGCCATATCACTTGTTGTTGCTGCTTGCCTCGCTGCTACTTTGCAACTCCTTTGCTCCTTTTCCTTGCTACTCTTTTTCCTTATTTTCCTTGTTATTGGTCTTGCATACGTTGTTGCTTGTCTTTTTCCTTGTTGCTACACTTTTCCCTTTTGCTCCTATGTTCCTTGCTCTTGTATACCTTACCTTGTTGTGTTGCTCCTTGTGTTGCTCATTTGCTACTCCTTTACCTTTGTTTCACTTTTGTTTCTCCTTTACATTTGATGCTCTTTTACATTTGTTCCCCCTTGCCTTGTTGTTGCTCTTTTTCTTTGTTGTTTCTCCTTTGCCATCAATAACAATAATGCCAACAAAATATTCACAAACCACTTGGATTTTTTTGTATTTTTGAAATAAAGATATTTAATTATTTATTTATTTCCCATGTCACTTCTGGCCACAGGTAATGAGTCTTTTCAAGTATTTCATCCATTCAACAAATTAGAATTTCATTTGTGAATATATATATATATATATATATATATATATATATATATATATATATATATATATATTATTTACAATATTCTTATAAATATTGCATTTTACCGAACATTATAAACAATTATTTTATTTACAATATTCTCATAAATATCGCATTTTACTGAACATTATAATAAATTATAGAAAATTCGACAATTTTTTCAAAGTCAACTGCATTTATTGCAAGGGTTGACTGAAAATATATTTCTGTACTCCTTGTTGTGACATAGACTAATAAATTTTTGCATTCAAGCAAACATTTCTCATGCTCCTATATTAGAGTATAGGATATTCAATTAATCTATAAAATGTAATATGTGATATTTGATTTGTTTGAAATAGGTTTCGTGACGAGATCATGGAATAAAGATAACTTAAGGACAAAAAACAACACCAATGAATCACATTACTAAAAAATTGTTGGCTTGATGTTCCTTTCATGCAATATGGATTATCCATGTTAATTTAACCGGACCCTCATTTTCCTCCTATTCCAGTAGTCCTTGGAAGATTCTCTTTATATATCATCGTTGAAATCTTCTTTCCACATGTCTCATTCGTATTCAGCATTAAACCTTTTATTTGAACATTGGGATGTATCCATTACAAACCCCCTTCATTGTTGAGTTGGAAATTGTTTTATTATTAACATATATTTTATAATATATTACTTCCATTGATTGTCCCACTAAAAATTCCTTTAATTAATTATTCATAAAACCTATTCAAAATATCCTCTATTAATAATCCATGAGCCATCAGAACACTTTTTTATCTTAGAATAATGTATAACCTTTATTCATTTTTATGCTTTTTCTCTTTTTGTTGTATATTGAACCTTGTTATGTCTTGCAATTTAGTTATTTACTTGTTTTGGTGTTTCAACTTTTTTGTAAGGCTTTCCCATCTTAGATTAGTTTTGATTGACAAGTGTTTGGATACCTAGCATCTATTTCACTTTGTCTCATTTTCCCTCGCTTGTAACATCCAAATGAGTGCAAACTAATAAGAGCCAATGGAGAATAATCATGGAAACATAAAGATGGAAAATAGTGTTAAATATATTTAATTTTTTCATTTGCTCATTCTTAGAAACACTTTTAAAAACTTCTAATATCCATACACTTTAATCATTTTTATATTTTATCTTGTAATTCTTACCATTGACAAAAATGCCAAATCTACAATGCCATCGAATATCCATAAAAAATATGAAAACCAGAAATGGATTATATTGACTCCAAGTCAAACAACTTAGTTGTCCATAACATTCTTCTCAGCTATGTTTATACCTTTATAACCAAAATAGAAAAGGTGGAAAATCATTCAATTGTTTGTAACTTGAATATTCTAAATGAAATTATGAAAAATAAATTGACTACAATTGGAAATCATATTTAGAATATTTAGGAGATTTGGTTATTCAATGATAATCTTAATTGAAAGATTTTCCCTCATACTTTTGTAAGTGAATTTCATATGCAATAAAAATAGAGTAAATTTCATATGCATTGTGGATAGAACTCCATTCTTGAAATATTTCTATTGAAAATTAATAAGTCTATACTCTTGAAATTATTAAAGTAACTACCCATTTATGGACCTTAGACTATGGATCTCATATAAACTAGTTGTTTCCAACCTCTTATTAAATTGTAACAAACACCTAAAAAAATTCTTAATACAGAAGATCAACCTTCCATTTCCTCATATTCCGTTGGTCTTTATAAAAGTAAAAACATTAATTATGGTCAAATTTAAGAATGAATAGGTATTTTAAGATCACATGTAAACAAAATCGATGATATTTCATTAATATAACTACCTTTTCTCCTACTTTATAAGAAAATAAAAAATAGATACTCTAGTGCTATGTATTTTAAATACTAGCGAGAAAGTGAACGGTAGCGTGGATTATCTAAATATTCTAGAGCTTGTGTTAAGAAAAGTTAAGAATCGTGCGAATGCAAATTATGGCAACATAAATGGGAATTCTCTCTTTGATCTTCTTCGGTCAAACAAATGGAATCACGTGACTTGGGTAGACATTGATCTGGATTGTAAATCTTAATGCGTACTTTGGATTTGATCATTGATCTGGATTGTAAATCTTAATACGTACTTTGGATTTGATCTTGGAATAGCTGCAAAATATTCTACAACGTCATCACAACAAAATATTTAAATCTTAATATGTACTTTCAAATCTTGCAAATCATTCAACTCAAATACCCATTAGACGCATCATTTGTTACTTTATTATACAAAATCTCAATATATAAAAAATACTATTTTATTATTATATTAATGTTTTATGAATTGTATATAAATTTTTATATATTAATTTACTTTCTTTTTTTATTTATATAAATAAAGTGAATGAAAAAAAAAATATCTATATTATGATATATTTTTTAATAATTTTTTTAAAAATAATATTTTATTCCAAGTAAGAAAAAAATATATTGGTATAATAAATAAAATGGCTACATGATCTTAGGATATAAGTGAGCAGTATGACTCAAACGAGATACTAGAAACCACAATACATGGATAGATAGGCAAGTGGTTTGGAGAGGAACCAGAAAAAAATTCAAAAATCGATTCATAAGAGGCATATGAGCCGAAACTAGCTAAATATAATAGAGAACTAAGATATAACCATATACAAGAAGAAATCAATGCACCGCGTGTGCAAAAGATGGAAAATAAAAAATCTCACGAAAAATGCCAAAGTATGAATAGTTAATGCAAATAGATAGGCAATCATCTAGAGATCTAGAGAGTAAAAAATATAAAAGAGACTTAAGCATTGAGGGGAATGTTCCCATCACCCAAGTAAATATCATTCATGTAAAATTGAAAATATATCTCACCCACCAACATGGTAATGCCCTCCTTTGATAGTATGTCTATCATGGAGTTATGGACCCGTAAAATGTGAGTGAATGTGAACTCCTCAAAATGTTGTGAGAGTTCCGGAATGCGCTTTAATGAATTTGAAATATGAGGAGGATTGAAGCATGTCATATGTTTTTCCTAGTCAATAGAAACTTTAGAATCTCCAAAGATTGTTAAGGATTTGACATATATCCAATGAGCACAATAAAGGAGTGTCTGTAATGCTAATATATCCACTTTGGAATTGGTACCGAAACAACAATTCCAACGGAAATAACAAATATTCCAAGAGTGGGGGAGATGTGTGCTCCACAACCACAAGTCATATTCTGAGCTGCACCGTCAAAGAATCCTACTAGGAATATACACCAATGATCAGTGGGCAAGATGTGTCTTTTAATCCCACTATCAGTCTTCTGATGGTGTTCCAAGTAGTGAGATATGATTATATTACAAATTTTGTCAATGTAATGTCCACCTCCCCTCACACGTACCCAAGTAACTAGGAAACCGGGGTAAACATGAGATGAGGGGTAGTTAAGACATACTCAACCTCCTTGGTGTCTTTAAGGAACTGGAATCGAAGACTAAATCCATAACACAAACCTATACCACCTGCTACATGACCCCCATAACCTATCCCAGTCATCCACCTGACTTGTCCCTGGGTCCCATTGAAATTTTATGAAGAAACCCTCTCAGGCGCTCCCACAAGCCTGGATGCCTGCGTCTAGGAGGCTTTGGACGCACCCACAAGCCTGAATGCCTCCGTCCAGGGACTCAATTGCCCAGACCTATGCCTACGTTCGCAGGATTTAAGGAAATTTTCAAGCCCAGAATTATAGCCACTGCCTATAACTTTTTGTAACTTTCAGAATCCATTAAACACATGATGACAAGACTAATAAACCAAAAACTAACTCTAGGACTAGGCATGACCATTGCCAACAGAGACTCACATTATGTCAAACAATTGGTATGAGTGAAATCTACAAGTCTAAGATACAAGACAGAGCATGAATGACTGAAAACTCTTATGAAACATTACAAGAAGGATCACCACCCTCTTCCTTGAAAATATATGAAATCCATTAGGTCTTGCATCCATCATTTTAACCATTACAAGTAAATACATGAAATAACCATGACATGAACCATACATTTAACATGCTTATAACCAACATAAAACAATGTAAATAACAATAAGATAACAACCATTAAATTCACACATTAATAGGTACAAAAGCAAGAGAACTTAGATTCCATTAAACATAGGTAATAACCGACCAGGTTCAGGACTTCCACGTACCACCCGACCATATACATGGCTAAGCCAAATCCCTCTTCAACCAATCACCCCCATGCCATATTCCAAGCATGAATGTGGGATCTCATGGATAAACCAATGCAAACACAACCAAGGGATCCAGAGGTTAAACCACGGCCCCCACCCTCACCATATCGTGACCACACCAAAACCGATGCATTGATCACAAAACTGAAACTAACTTGGAATGCTATCTGAAATCCATCACTATCCATGAGGAATTTTCTATCTCCTTGTCTCTTAGGCTTTATCGCAATCCAATCTCGGATCACTAGGCCGTAAATCGAGACACATCCCTTAGGCTTTCCATGTATCTTGCAAAAACTAGTCAAGGGATTCCTAGGCCTTTGGGAATGAACCTTGAGAACACCTCTGCCTCGAATTCTGAAATCCATCTGGCAATTCCAAAAATCAAAACTGAGATCAAAGTCCCAACACACCATGGCATCTAGAAAAAGGAAAGGAAAGGTTGAACACCACTGGAAAAACCTGGCAAAATCGTGCCACCGATAGCAAGAGAACCAAATATCAACATGCATAAGTCATGCATGTCCAAACCATTTAGGAAATCATACATGTAATATGTTACTTGCAAATATTCCTATTGAAGTTGTTAGATCCTGCTCTTTCGTGATTAATTTGTTCTTTTCTTTCCTTTCCTTGTCCTTCCTTTGCTTGCTTTCCTCCTCCTTGGCACAATGTTGAATTGATCCAAGAAACCCTAAGTATCCAAGGGTATGAGAGAGAGGGAATAATGAGAGAGATCCAAAATTGAACTGACAAAAGGTGAACCAACAAAAGGTACCAACTGATCCTCAGAAGGAGGCCTCTATTTTCTTCATTTTCCATTATTTCCTTCATTTTCCCTCTCACATGCAACCTTTGACCCTTTTCCTTCCTTTTCTCCTAATTTCCTTTATTTTCATAAATAAATATTGTGCCAAAACTATTATTTTCCACTTTAATTCCTTAGTCATTTCCTTTGTTAATTTCCCTTAGCCATAACCACATCTAGTGATGCCCACTAGGATATATTTTCCCAACATTCAGCTTGGAATAAGTGTCCCTTAACCATGGCCTTATTTTTTCCTTTAATAGTTACTTTTATTACATGAAATTTTTCTCAGGTCTCTTATAGAACCCTCCCCCTTGGGGAACACCATCCTCGGTATTAAACCACACCTACACCTCATCAAAATTGTTGAAAATCAAACATACTTCTCATGGAACTTTATAACTTAGCTTGATGTAGTATTTACAATGAGTAAGTTGCTTAAAATAAAAAACCATGATAACATTACCATATATCATCCATATTGTTGATTGGAGCTTTATAATTTAGCTAATGGCGATATTTACATCCATATATAAGTATATATATCAAAACATCACCAAAACATATGCCAAACATATATCAAACATCAAACCAAAACTGCTTTTCGTCAATCGACAAACAATGAAGGATACATGACTCGCATCTAATTTTCCATATCCCATGTAGCTTCATCGGGCCCAAAGTGCTTCCACTACACTTTAACTTGCTTGATGTCTTTGTTCCTGAGTATGAGCTTCTTCTGCGGCAATATGCACTGAGGTTCCGGCTGGAATTCTCCTTCTTGCTCCACCTACAATACAGACCAATCAATAAGATGATCAACATCCTTTATATACCTTTTAATTAATGAAACATGAAACACATCATCGAATTTCATTGTTGGAGGTAGTGCAAGTCAATAGGCCACTGGTCCAATCCTCTCAAGGATCTCAAAAGGCTCGCAATACCGTGGTGCCAACTTGCACATGATCTGATCCTCAAGGAAATCTTCTTGGGCTTAATGCGCAAATAAACATGCTCCCCAACCTTAAACTCCTTAAATACCCTATATTGGTGATGTAGGGCTATGGCTAAGCCCTCTCTTACCCCAGGATTATACTGCTAAAAGAGTACACTCTCTGAATTTGATCACATTCGGATAGGTTTATAGAACCTCTTAACCCTTTATAAACCCACTTTAATCATTAAAAGAATTTGAAAACGTGGAATAATCAAGGCTGATCCAGATCTTGGGGGGATACCCCCAAGATCTAAAAATTTGAAATGGATCTAACAAGATCTGCAAAACTAGAATGCCAGAAAAAAATAGAGAACACAAAGAAAATAAAACCACAAAGAAACTTGTTTTATTAAAACAGAGAATAACTGTAGAAGCTACATTGTGGCGGACAATCTGTCCTTTTACAAACTGAGACTTGTTATTTATAGCCTTTTTTGAGTTACGAAACCATGTGTAGATACCATAGGCCAATACCATGGGTAGATACCACTTACAATACCATGGGTAAATCCCATGTGTGGATGAATACCATGGGTGGATACATACCATGGGTCACTTACAATACCATGGGTGAATAAATATCATGGGTGGATGAATACCATGGTTCGATGCCATTTACAATACCATGGGTAAATTCCATGGGTGGATGGATAACATGGGTAGATGAATACCATGGGTTGATGCCATTTTCCATTCGGATCAAAGGCTTCCCAAAGAAATTCTTCCACAATGGCGCTTTTAACATTTATCCACTTAACTTACATCGCGTGCTCTTCACTTTATCACACGTGATTGCTTCACAGTGACTAAGTCGTTGTGCAAATCCTCATCATAGACTCCTCTTCACAACACTTCCTCCCAAATACTCCTTCACAAATACTCCGTCGCAATACTCCTTTGCTTCTGCACCTTGACTCACGTTTTATCACATCGCAGAATCAAGGCTATTGCAAATCTCTCTTATCTGAATATTGCAGAGCTACAACTCATCTCAATTTCACATTGCATCACCGAACCAATTCGCATCGCAAAACTAGATCGTATCGCAACCCAAGCTTCATTCATCTGAATGCGATATGTGATGACAATATCACATCACAATATCGCAAACCCGAGACTTCTCCTACCGAATGCGATATGCATTGAACCTTATGGCCGACACGTGGCTCCTCATCGCAGTCCTGATGGTCCTTTAACAACCTTGTATCTATGAATGTGATACTCCTCCTCGTCCATCCATCTCTTCATTCCTGCGACTTTATCACAACCATCCATGTTAACCTTCACACTTTCACTCAGAATTCTCTTGAGTTTTGTGAAAAATCACAATTTCTATCTTTGAAAAAAATACTTGGTTTCCTCCTATCCGTTGATAATATAACTGCAATTCCCCAATTTGGTTCACCTGTAATTACAATAAGGATATCGACTTATATACATGCCTTGCACATGGATCCCTAAAAAACATGTAAACACTGATTCCATAAAGGAAAACCTCAGAAATTTCATCAATATCGCTCAACACAGAGCAATCATCTTATTACTTAGATCCACGATTTAATGCATTTTATGGTCTATCAATGATTCAACCAAAAATGAATTGCGATTTCGCCCTTGCACAGGTAGAGCAACCTTCCCAAAATGGAATTTTTCACACAACACAGATGTCGAAAACCCTATCTCATCACACATACCACACACTATGTTCTTTTTAATTTTTTTTTTAACCTAATGAAATATATTTACAAAGGCCAACAGTCACACTTGTAAGGCCCAAATTATAGCCTCAAGACAACCATCCCCAAATGCTTTAAAATCTTACAAATATGTACAAAGAGGAATCATGAACTAATTTTAGTTTAGATCCAATAATCGCTCAACCTCTCCTAAAGACTATCGCAAATCCATTATTTACTCAACCAAAATCCTATATTAGACCTCTAGATCCTTAAGATCCTTATGATATCTCAACTAGCATAATATCTCATGTTCTCCTACATTCGAGAACAATTACAATTACATATATTAATTAAATATATCTTATGTTTCTCACATAAATCTACTCAAGAATTAGGAAAATACAATTAATCAAGCCTTAGGAAACAAACTTCCTAGGCAATAGAAGAACCCGTAGGTCTATCATATATACATGTATTTTGGAAACAGGATGCTCCTACATTAGAAGCCCAAGGTAGAAAAGTTTCCATGATCTCGTGATCATGAAGTTTTGTCTTCAACTCCTCCTGGATCCTAGACTTTGTTCTGTAGTCTATCTTTGGCTGCCTCTCTTCCTTTATGTTGTTTCGTTGTTGTTGTTGTTTGTTGTTTTTCTCCAGTTCTCCACACTTTATGCTGCATTAATCCATTGGCTATGCTTTCATAGTCTCCCGTTGTCTTCTTCTTCTTGGTGCTTTGATTTCTTGTTGTTGTCTCTCCCTTTGAGACACTTTTCTCATTGATTCCATCATCAATTCGATTTCTATGTCCAACTCATTTCCTTGCTGGAATTCTTTCTCTTCCTCTGCTCCAGATATTTTTCAGTCTTCATCAGGCTCTTTCTTCTCTATTGGTGCTTTCATCCATTTCTCCATTAGCCGAAATTATTTCTCCCATTCACTAATCCTTTGATGAGAGTTTGATTCGTCTTCTTCTTTATCGACTGCCTCAACAACTTCCATGGTTATCTCCATTGTGCCTATAATCATGATGGAATGATGATCCTTCCCTATGTTTTCAGCTAACATAGTTTCTTATTCAAATTTACCTTTAACTTTCTGTTGGTTACCTTCACTTTGGAGTTGTTGGATTCTTACTACCACCCTTAAATCCTTAACCTCTTGTTGCTTTTGAACTTTTATCTCATATCCAAACAACCTCTATTCAATATCTTTGATCACAGTATCATACTCATTCATTATATTCATTGTACCTGCCATTAAACTATCGGTTTGTAAATTAAAACATTCTTTTGTCTCCATGACTATTAGAGACTCTCTTCTACTGTCAGGTACTGTTGTAACCATTTATTTTCTATTGCCACGTTCTCCTAGCAACTTCTCTAGCAATTCAATATCCTCTTCACATTTATCAAGAATTTTATGACAATGCTCTTCATTTCCAGCTTCATCCTTTATATGGTCACTATTGTTCAGTGATTGTTATTCAATATGATTGTCTTCCATAGACAATTCTGTTTCAGTCATCTCCATAGAAATAAGTTTATGTTCTCTCTTTACGCTTTCAAAAAGAAATCCTCCATCAAATCCATGTTGTGTAAAAATGTTTGAGAATTTTCCTTCTTTGACACTTATAATCCCTGTATTTATACAAAAAAAATTCAGTTTTACAAATGCAAGGCTCGATAACCTCAATTGATGTTTCACATATCATCTCTTCGGGTTGAACTTCATCTCCTTCTTCCATAAGGAATTTCCCATGTTTTGTAACAGATCCAAATATCAATTCATCAATAAGTTCTTTCTGCTACAACAGGTCAATGTTTTCATCATTCAAGAGGAATCATCCATCATACTTTGCTTCCGGATTTTTATCTTCTGAGAGGTACTCTTCATCCTTGTTTTCTTCCAGAATTTCATCAATTTTTATGACAGCTTCAAAAGTCTGCCCATCCTCTGTAAAACCTGCAAACACATTAAAGTTATTAGATTAAAAAATATAAGGCTTTATAGCCTCTTCTGAAACCTTAGTCCACATTTCCTCATGTTGCCTTGAACTATCCCAATAGTTCATGAGGTCTTTAACTAATCTCCATTCTTCATATTCACCCAGAACTTCAGCCTGCTCTGCTCCAAAAATGGAAACTTCCATTTCCAACTCAATTTCTCTAAGTTTTTTCACCAGCCACTTCACTTGCGTCTGTTGTAGCCTTCTCTATAACTTAGGCCACTTCATTGTCTTTTTCCTCAATACCCAACCTTTTCTTTGGTTTTCCTCTAGCAGCATCATTAATACATCAAGTTTTTCTTTTATCTCATCAATCTCCTTGTCAAGCTCCTCTTGACTCATCTGTTTCCTGTAGATTTCTTGAGCACCCTTCTTTTTCATCTTATATCCTTCTTCTAAACCTTTCACATGACTTTCCATAGTCATATTTTCTTCTGTGTGAATTCTTACCCTGCAACCAATCAACTTTCTACTGATTTTATCTTCTCACCAAGCTTCTCCTCTACTTGATCTCCAAATCTTCTCTTTCTCATAACTTGCACTAAGCACTCCTACTCTCCTCTCTAGTTGTTGTACTGACTTCTCTTAAGATCCTTCAGTTCCTGTCTATTCCAAGCCTTGGCTGAAATAAGGTCCTGCTACACTCTAAGAACTTCCAAAATTTCTTCCTACGGTCTTACTATTATATTTAGGTGCCAAACTTTACACTCATTCAATTGTTGGTAACCATTAAACAAAATTTCATACCTCTTTAATCAATCTACTTCTTGGCTGGCTTGTCCTCTGCAAACTTCTCTTTTGTCATAGCTTACAACCATGATCCATTATCACATCAACAAATCTCTCAGGTTCTAAACTACCAGGCTTCCACTACATACTCTTTCAATATACAGTTGCTACCACTTGTAATCAACATAAAATCACCAGACACACTGCTAGAATTATTCTTCATATTTCTTCTCTGTTACAGGATCCATGTTCTTTTATCCAGTTCTACCCCTAAAGTAGAAAACAATCACATTCTACCAGCTATGATCACTCTGTAAGAGCAAATCCACTTCCATTGTTACTCTGCTGCAACTGCAATATATTGTTCCTCCATTCTATTTTATTTCTCGTACAGCATGCAAACTACATTCATTCAATATAAAACATAGATTGTTACACCTGACTTGCTTACTCTAACATCCTCGGCCTTTCCAAGAATTCGAATACAGCTCCATCAAGTTTTCACCTATGCTTTCACAAAATAGTTCATATATGCACACATATTTGTGCTCTAATACCAAATGATGTAGGGCTATGGCTAAGCCCGCTCTTACCCCAAGATTATACTGATAAAATTTCATACACTCTGGATTTGGTCATATTCGGATAGGTTTATAGAACCTCTTAACCCTTTATAAACGCACTTTAATCATTAAAAAATTGAAAACGCAGAATAATCCTCGGAGCCAAGCCTATGAGGCTTCCCAAAGAAATTCTTCCACAATGACACTTTTAACATTTATCCACTTAACCTACATCACGTGCTCTTCACTTCATCACACGTGACCGTTTCACAGTGACTAAGGCTTCCGCTACACAAATCCTCATCACAGATTCCTCTTCGCAACACTTCCTCGCAAATACTCCTTTGCAAATACTCCGTCGCAATACTCCTTTGGTTCTGCTCCTTGAATCACAGTTTATCGCATCGCATAATCAAGGTTATTGCAAATCTCTCTTATATGAATATCGCAGAGCTACAACTCATCACAATTTCACATCGCATCACCAAACCAAGGTGCATTTCAAAACTAGATTGTATCACAACCCAGGCTTCATTCATCCGAATGCGATATGTGATGACGATATCACATTGCAATATCACAACTTCCAATCACAAACCCAAGACTTCTCCTACCGAATGAGATATTTTTTGAACCCTATGGCAGACAGGTGGCTCCTCATCGCAATCCCTAGGGTCCTTTAACAACCTTGTATCTATGAATGTGATATTTCTCCTCATCCATCCATCTCTTACTTCATTCATGCGACTTGATCGTGACCGTCCATGTCAACCTTCACACTTTCGTTTAGAATTCTCTTGAGTTTTGTGAAAAATCACAATTTCTATCTTCGAAAAAAATACTTGTTTTCCTCCTATCCGCCGATAATATAACTATGATTCCCGAATTTGGTTCACTTGTCATTACAATAAGGATCTCAACTTATATACACACCTTGCACATGGATCCCTAAGAAACATCTAAACAATGATTCTATAAAGGAAAACTTAAAAAAATTCATCAATATCGCTCAACACATAGCAATCGTCTTATTACTCAGATCCATGATTTAATGCATTTTATGGTCTGTCAATGATTCAACCAAAAATGAATTGCAAGTTCGCCCTTGTATAGGTAGAGAAAACCTTCCCAAAACAGCATTGTTCACGCAACACAAATGTCAAAAACCCCATCTCCTCACACACACCACACACTGTATTTTTTATTTTTATTTTTTTACTAACCCAATGAAATATATTTACAAAGGCCAACAGTCACACTCGTAAGGCCCAAATTACAGCCTCGGGCCAACTGTCCACAAATGCTTCAAAAGCTTACAAATATGTACAAATAGGAATCATGAACTAATTTCAGTTTAGATCCAACAATCGCTCAACCTCTCCTAAAGATTATCCCAGATCCGTTCTTTACTCAACCAAAATCCTATATTAGACCTCTAGTTCCGTAAGATCCTTATGAGATCTTAACTAGCCTAAATCTCTCATGTTCTCCTACATTCAAGAACAATTACAATTAAATATATGAATTAAATCTATCCTATGTTTCTCACATAAATCTACTCAAGGATTAGGAAAATAC